>JACEIK010000260.1:77068-99200 GCA_018107945.1 Datura stramonium
AGCAGAACTAAGGTAAAATTTCCTCTTGTTTCTCCCTTAAAAGTTAGTGAAAACTAGTTGAGAAAATGGCTAAATGTTGTTGATGTTGCCGTGTGTTGTTATCGCTATTGTGACTGCCATTGTTTAGTTATTTTGGCTGCATTTTGTGCTATAGATTAAGCTTTTCATTTTCCTGTAAAACCACTGGATTAAGGAGGTTGAGGTCTGATCATTGAAATAGGAAATCGGCTAGAGCAAAGTTCATCGGAGAAAGGTATGTAAGGCATTCTTTGTCTCTTGATTTTCAAGCACGAATTCATGCCGAGGATTAATCCAGCATTCCCCTGTACTTGAGATTCTGTAGTAGCATATTATGGTTCCTCCCGATTGTTAGAATTACTTTGTATTAAGTTGTGCATTTGCTAAAGACTTGGAACGCATGAATGTGAAGAGGAGAGGGCAATTGCCTTCTGTTATGGTCATAGTTGTAAATTGAGTCTGAAGTCCCCTCGGCGTGGGCACTGTGAGTTGGTACTTTACATTATGTTATGAATTTATGGTGTCAAAGTTGTTTCACATTATGGTTGCTAAGAAATTTGGTAAGCATGGCAAGNCCAAGAGAAATTTGGGTGATTCCTCCAGTTAGAATTGTGAGTTGGTACTTTACATTATGTTATGAATTTATGGTGTCAAAGTTGTTTCACATTATGGTTGCTAAGAAATTTGGTAAGCATGGCAAGACGACGACGCGCAAACAAACCTAATAATTAAAATGAGGTTTTAACTCATTAAGGGCTAATGAGGGTAACAAAATGGAATTTCCTTATGACAATTACCTACCCTCTTATATTCATGTTTTAAGGTACCTAGGGCCATGAGATGGTTCCCAGATCCCTCTTCCTTAATCTAAGAGACTAATTAATGCTTTTCTTAATTAACCAATACGTTAAACATGGAAAATAGGGCCCGAATGGATAAACTATTGTTATTTCGATGGAACCATCTTTATTGGCAGGTTATGCACAATATCTTGATATTAATAGGTTACACAAAAATCATGATATATATATATATGCGTTTATGCTTACGTTCAAATTACACGCTAAAGAAGTAAGGATTACCTTTCGAAAGTCGCTATATGTTTATTAGAGCTCTTGAGTTATCTAGACCTCCTGAGAATTGCTTAAGGCTTTAAGTAGACACGTCGTATGTTCTTTGGAAGTTGTAGATGTGTAAGGAAATCAACCTAAGAGTAAAGGTTGAGGCTCTGGTAGCAACGAAGAGGTAAGAGTAAATATTAGACCTTTTAAGGTAAAATGTTAGTTATATGCCCTCTGTCCATAGTTGATTTGAAGAACCTTTGAGAGATGCTAATATGAACAAGACGATGTTTAAGAGATAAGGTTGGAAATTAGGTAAAAAGGTAAGTGCGTATAAGAAATTCTTGAATAATTAACACGAGAGTAAATAATTAAGTAGGGAATTACGAATCCTAGTTGGAAAAGAATTTATGATGAATACGAAAAGTAAAGCCAAAGGTTGTTTTTAGATGATAAGTGTTACGATTTTTAATGAGTTAGGCAAATAGCCAACAATATTTACCCTGTTCTAATGACATTTAGCAAAAAGGGTTATAAATAAAGTTGGTTATGTTCAGTTGTGTTAAGCTAATGGAAGGCTAGTAAAGTGTTAACTTCTTAAGAAATGATTAGAATCGAATATTTTAAGATAGTGACTCAAGTTAAGGAGAAGTTCTTCGTCATCCTTTATAAACAATTATTTTAGATTATTTGTTCTATGAGTTGGAGTAACTTTCTCAAGTTTTGAAGGATTATTTTTTCTTGGAAGCTTCTAAACTGTTTATGATGCTTCTAAGCTTTTCTAAGCTCCACATATATTGAAATGTTTCACATGAGCTTTTCCTACGTTGTCTGAAGCACGACTATAAGTCTTTGTTTATCTTAAGGAAGCCCCTAAACTATTGCCTAGAATTTGTATATTAAAGAGCTCCAGGTTTGAGATACACAAGTTATGTCTTTATGTTGATAAGTTACCTCGAGATGTGATATGATGAGCAATGAATGAGGTATGCTCACAATTCTTGATATGAAAGTATGAAAGTCAAACATGTATAAACACGAAATGAATGCTAAGATTGTTAATAGAAAATGTTAGGTTAAGTTATTCCTCTTTGCTCCTAGTGTTAGAATTGCTAGGAGATGTTTAAAATCATGAAGGTTAGCCTACACATGTTTTTATGATATTCCAGTTATAGGAACTTCCCTAGAATTAATTCACAGCATATGTATGTATTTAAATACTAGATGAAAGACCTATATGTGTATGACATAATTGTAGTATTAGTGGTCATGGTAAGATTCTACACATGTTATAGTTACTGATCGGCATATTTTATGGTTTCCAGTATTCAGATAGTTTGTATAAGCTCGGTCAGCTCCACATATGATTGTGATTAAGATTTGTTTTTATTTTACCACGGTGTGGTACAACGGCAGGAGATCTTTTTATTTTACCCCGGTGTGGTACATCAGCCAGAGATATTTTTATTTTACCCCATTGTGGTACATCGGCTAGAGATATTTTTATTTTACCCCGGTGTGATACATCGGCTGGAGATATTTTTATTTTACCCTGATGTGGTACACCAGATGGATATCTTTTTATTTTATCCCGTTGTGGTACATTGACTGGAGATATTTTTATTTTACCCCGGTGTGGTACACCGGATGGACGAATTTTATATATGGATTTACGATTGGCTGGTCGCTGGTATTACAGTTATAGTTTCTTTCTTGTGCATTTCTTAATTGCATTTTCATCTCATTATAGAGTTATTATCAGGTTTCAGTTTCCAGGATTCCAGGTTGNTAGTAAGTTGTTATCAATTACAGGTTGTAGAGTTCCAGGTTATATTTATCCTTTATATATTTATGTGCTAAGTCAGTTATTACAGGATTGTTATCTCATGATTACAGTTTCAGCCTTACATACCAGTACATTTCATTTGTACTGATGTCCCCTTGCTTGGGGACCTACATTCGTGCCGTAGGTGTAGGTAGAGGTCAGAATGGAAAGTTGAGTAGCAGTTCGTGAGATCGACAGATGGTTGGTATGCTCCTTTCTTCCTGGAGATAGGGCGTAGTCATTTATGCTTGAGTTTTGAGATGCAGGTATGGGTAGGTTAAAGCCCTGTTCTGACCATCAGTCAGTTTACTCTTTAGAGGTTTTGTGGACTTAGTGTGTATAGTGTTATTCAGTTTGTGGCCTCGACGGCTTATTGTTGCTTGGTTTAGCACACTAATTGCCTTGGTTGCATTTTGATTGTTTACACCGTATTGTTGAGACCTTATGGGTCCAGTTTATTCTTCAGTTATTGTGACAGGTGGCTTGGATGGCCTAAGTGTTACAGTTAAAGATGTCATATAGCCGACTTCTTGATCAATCATGAATAGAGTGCCAATTGCGTCCTACCCCAATTTAGGGCGTGACAACTTGGGAGACAATGGAGTAGTGATCCAGAATACTACAACAACATCCTTGGTTATAGAAGTGAAAGAACAGCAATATGAAGAACCTAACATGGTTCAGCTCAGAGATAAAGCTTAGCAAAGGGAAGCATCAACTTTCGAAGTAACAACCGACGGGGTCTTGAGATATGGGGTCGCCTCTGTGTTCCAAATATGGCAGGACTTCGCTAGCAGATCATGGCAGAGGTACATTATTACCATTATTCTCTTCACCCACGGTTCAACAAAGATGTATCATGACATAAAAGAAATTTACTAGTGGCCGGGAATGAAGAAGGAAGTAGCAAAATTTGTAGCACCATGTCCTAATTTCCAACAGGTGAAGGCGGAACATCAAAAGCCCGACAAATTGACACAGGAGATAGCATTACCTATGTGAAAATGGGAAGCAATCAATATGGATTTTTTGACTGATTACCCCATACCAGATGCAGATTTGGTTCCATCTGGGTGATTGTCGACAGATCGACAATGTTAGCTCATTTCCTTCTAGTCAAATCTAACTTCTCAGCCGAAGACTATGCTGAAATGTATATCAGAGAGATAGTTCAATTGCATGGTGTTCCAGTATCATTAATTTCTGACAGAGGAGCGCAGTTTACAACTAAATTCTGGCACTCCTTTCAAAAGGGCTTGGGGATAAAGGTTAACCCGAGTACATCCTTCAATCCTCAAACAGACGGGCAGGCAGAACGTACCATCCAGACGCTCGAGGATATGTTACGGGTATGTGTGTTGGACTTTGGAGGCACTTGGGATGAGTATTTACCCCTTATTGAATTAGCTTACAATAACAGTTATCATTCAACAATTCAGATGGCACCTTATGAGGCCTTATATGGGCAGAAATGCAGGTCCACAATTGATTGGTTTAAGGTAGGAGAATCAGAGTTGATTGGGACAGACGTAAAACACCAGTCAGAAGAGAAAGTAAATCTTATCAGAGAACGCTTGCTAACCGCTCAGAGCCGCCAGAAATCCTACGCTGATGTACAACATAGAAAGTTGGAGTTTAATGTTGGTGACTGGGTATTTCTGAAAGTTTCACCGATGAAGGGCGTGATGAGATTTAGTAAAAAGGGCAAGCTTAGCCCGAGATTTATAGGACCATACCGAATCCTCTAGAGGATAGGCCAGGTGGCATATGAGCTAGATCTTCCTTTAGAGTTGGAATCTGTTCACCCGGTCTTTCATGTGTCGATGCTATGAAAGTGCATAGGAGATCCATCCTGAATTGTGCCAGTCGAGGATGCCCAGATTATTGAGGAGTTAGCCTATGAAGAGGTTCCAGTGGCCATATTAGACCGACAGGTCTGTAAGTTGAGGACTAAAGATGTCGCCTCTGTTAAGGTATTGTGGAGGAACAGGAATAGAGAAGAGATAACCTGGGAAGCTGAGGATGATATGAGATCTAGATATCCTCATTTGTTCCAGGCTTAATCCAGACAATGCGGTTGAGGTAAATTCTTGATTCAGTTGTTGTTTTATGATTTGTATTACATATATTGCTCAGTTGATTACAATCGTGTTGTGAAATAGTCTTTGTAGTGTCATGTGAGATATCTATATTGGACTTTTCTGCATTTTATAATTTTTGAATAGTCCATGTTACAGAGGAGACTCTGTAGTTGACATTCGAGGACGAATATTCCTAAGGGGAGAGGATGTTACATCCTGTAAAAGTTAACAATTAGTAAGTGTACGCATGGATTTGAGGTTAATAAAGAGAGTACGACACGTATAGAGAAGCCTCGGAAGTCGGGTCGAATCAGGCCAGGCTGCAAGGGCCATCGCGACGTGCCAACACCTTAACGCCCTGGGTAGTGCAGCACGCCAGCCCCTTGGTGCGTTGAGGGGCGCGATGCGGGGGTGAGGGTAGCGCGATGGGCGGCACAGGGCACTCCCCATTCCACCGCACTAGTAAGTATATAAGGTCCTTTTAATTTCAATTCATTTTCTATAATTCTCCTCGGTCAGAGAAGGTAGCACACGAAGAATTAAATAAACTTTGGTCTGATTACACTGCCAAATGCCAGCCAAATTCAAATTAACTTCGGCTATCAAAGTTTAATCCCTCATAGAGAATTACTACAAAGTTATTTTCGCGAAATTCGCCCGACGAATCGAAATCCCACCGAACCAAAGTTGTCAGAATTGCTCCGAACTGATTTCTATACGATCACAGTCTTCAAGTAAGTATTTATCCCTTCTAAATGCTCGGGAAATTATGCATTTTCGACCATGTTCTGTTAATTTGAAGTATAGGTAATATTTATATAGAAAGTTAAAATTTTTGCTGAATTTAGTACTGAAACTAGTCTCATTCTCCCAGTAATACGATTACAGTTGGAAAGAGTTGTTGAGTACGATTTGAACTCTCCAGTTAATCAGAAATCGACGATCCAGATATGATAAGGCAAATTCATTCAACAAGTTAGTTTCTTCAATATTATAATTCAATTGAATCCCAGTAAGAAATCCATAAGTATATCTATTGTGATTAGCAGTTGTTATTAGCTGAGATCAGTATTTTGGGTTTAGTTGGGGATTGACTTTTCCTTGTATAGCCCTCCACAACTAACCCCAGGGTTAATAGCTGTGTCGACGCTCGCTAGGGGCGAGATGACGTCGCTCCAAGGAGCGGTATGCCGTCCGCAAGGGACGAAGATGGGGTCCCAGGTCCTCATACAGTCCATTCCATGGCTAGACTATTTTTATGCCGATCGGAATTACACCACACCCCCTGTCGAGCCTGGTGCCCGGGGTGCAGATATCAGATATTATGAGTCCACCAGACTCAAACACAGCTACAGTTCAGGGGCCGAGCAGGCTCAGTTGCAGACCCAGGGGACTAGTAGGACGGCTATGGCTATTAGATGACTCAGTATGACCTTTCTAGGGTATATAGATTGTAGTGTACTCACCATGGCTTATAGGGGACCTGGGTGGATTATTTTGTGCTGGTTGTACCTTTTGGCTTATGGGAGCCAGGTAAGGTTCTTGTTTGCATTAGTTACTAGTATATTAGACTGTAGGAAGTTCAGCTATTCAGGTGGTATTTCTATCCTTTCTTTTTTCAGTTACTTTCAGGTTCATTTCAATCCATTCAGTTATTTACAGTTACTACCTTACATATTAGGTACATATTGTACTGACGCCCTCCTTGGGGCACTGCATTACTTTCCTGCAGGTACGAAGTCAGGACCTTCCTAGTATCAAGCCAGGAGTAGCAGTGCAGTCGGCTCCTTTCTTCCTGAACTAATAAGTTAGAAGGTTTACCCTCTTTTTGTTTGTACAGTCTATGGGTAGGTTGGGGCCCTTTCTCGACCATTATATCACTCCTAGAGGCTTGCAGATTGTCTCAGATTACTTGTGGTTAGTTGTTGTTGTCCGTGTGGGACCTTGTTTAGCTGTTGATTAGCGGCCTAGTCGACCATGGACTAGTTTAGCACTAATTTATTTTACAGTCATAACTAGTTCATAACATGTAGATGAGCCTTAAGGATTCATAGAGTAAGACTGGCATCGCTATTTGAAGCAGTTATCAAGAGATTCTGGAAGTATGAACATAAGAATAGATAGAGCATAGCTTAAACTGAGCATGAGGGAAATCATCTAAACCTGAAAGGATTGGCATCCCCTAACCATTAGTGCTGAGACTTCTGTTGTTAGGACACTCAAAATCCAACTTGGCTCATTGACTTATCATCTCTTCCTTAGCTTAAAACTATCATTCAAAGGTTCTTGGACCTTTCTAAAGGTTGGGCTAAACGACTAACTCGCGACTCTCCATTCGCCTCTAAGGCTATCACTGAAGGCTTCATATCTTTAACCATTCTATACCCTCCACGAAATAAATCTCATACTAGAATGCAAATGGGATCTTGTAACTTATACAGTAGTTCTCATAACTAGAAACCATGTAAGGTTCAATATGAAGACTTAGAAGGTACCTGGGACTACATCAGAGGTTGGCTGCCACCTGCTCTTGGTAACCTGTTTTGTTGAGATGGACAATCTGCTGGAGTTGTTGATCTGGTGGTTGGAACACCTACTCTACCCTTGCCCTACTTGGCCAATGAGCAATTTCTGCGCATGTGTTCGGGTTTTCTACACCCATAACAAACACCCGAACCAACCAAACACTTTTCCAAGTGTTTTCTACCGCATTTAAGTCATACTGACTAACTTGATAGGGTTGTTGGAGGGGTGGCCGGGGCACATCCTCTTTGGCCATCCTGCTTGTTTGAAGGAAAGTCTCTGAGTTTATGATCGGGTCGACAATAATAGATGCAAATATCTGAACACACCATGCACCTTCTAGGTGGTTCTTTGTGCAGCGCCTGCAAATTGGATAATTAATCTCCCTCACCTTGGGCTTGTTTCCCCGGACCTGAGCTAAAGACCTCTACTTGGGTTGAGAGGGGACTCACACTACTTGACCCTTGCTGGGAATTCTCCAATTCTTCGGTCCTGATCCTTTTGTTCCTCCTTTATCCCCCCTTAAACTCTCCATCCATATTCAAACCACCAAACTTAGGCGGGCTCCACTTCGTGAGGTCTTGAACCCTAGTAGCTGCTGCCTCCCCGGTAGGGTTCGCTAATGCGATAGTCTGCTAGTTAGGCTGGGTGATCATGGCTCGTATCAACACTAAAAAAGAAGCCCCGAGCTCTGCATCCATAACTTTCACTAACATGGGATCCATTGGAGTTGGTGGGCTGGCTGACTCCCGTTGGTTCTTTGAGAAGACATGTTTCTTCACACACATATAGCATGAGTTAGAGGAATGGAGAGATTTGAACTCATTGCACGAGGTAGAATCATGAATGAAGGGAAATGTCCTAAAACGTTTCGTAGCCTCTTTTCCTTAAGTGTGGTTTGCTTCACACCCATGAAAAAGACCCTACTTAACGCGACTTTCAGACACCCTAGGACACTCTAAACCTTTTCTCTAATACCAAGTTTGTCATGACCCAAACATAGGCCCGGATCGATACACAAGACAAGGAACCCCAAGAGGCTCCGAGTCGACCCATGGCATGATCATAGCATAACATTAGCAAGACAACATCTAACGGAAACATAACTAAGCGGAAGCTAACTGAAAGAGTCTATTCAAAATCCATAAGACATATTCTAATAAAACTCTGATACATAAGGTGAATCTGTCTATACAAGTCTGAAAGCCTCTACTACACTGATGAATTGCTGGGACAAGCCCCAGCTATCCCAGCTAACTCCTAAAGTCTGAAAATTAAAATATAACCTAAATAGGAAACATAGATCTCATCCTCGAGAGATGAGGACTCACCACAATCAGCTAAGATAGAAATGGAGCGTATCTAACCATGTGGCTGAGTCTGGAAACATGAATGTATATCATGAAATGATATAGAATATAAAGTATCCGGTTAGTACTTGAAATTTATTGAGTATGGGGGAAATGTAAAGAAACTAAAAACATGACAGAAATTTTAAGAGGAAGTAAGACTAAGTACATTACTGAACATATAGCGGAACTGAAATACAATAGCCTTGTCTAGGATATACAAATATTGACATGAAGCTTTTTTTTGAAAACATTTACTGAAGTATAATCAAACTGATGCATAATGGTCATGATTGTACATATACTGAAAACTGAAGCTGTAACTGATATCATACACTATACTGACTAACTGCTAATAACTGAGATTGAATTCTACAAAGACTGATCAAAACTGAAGTCTGAAACTGAACAGAGCTGAGCTGACTGATTTCATGGACTGAACTAAGGGAAACATTCTCTACTATGGAGAATCCCTGATTAGACCGAGGGAAACATTCTCAGCTATCAAGAGTCCCGATAAAACTTTTACGTGAAGGTACCAATATGATATTCATTTCTATAGTCTAAGCTACTTCATCTAATCAGAGATTTGAGCGGCCAACTAATTATATCATACTGAATTCATTTAAAATCTGATTAGGGCTACATTCTACTATCAACAAGCCCGAAAGTCTGAAAGATCATAATCATGCTTTGTATTCGAAATTCATAACATTTCAATCCCAAATTCATAGTATAAGCCATATATTCAATATTCATGAAGTCTCCATAGGTTCAAGTCATACTTTAACCATATACATCTAAATCATAGTGAAACCATGTACATACTTCATATTTACCAAAGCCTATAAGTTCTAATCATGCTTCAACAAATATACAAAAACATTTATTCTAGATTTATGAAACAATCATATGATTGACTCATGCTTTAAACACACACACACAGACACACACACACACACAGATATATATATAACAATTTCATGGTAAGAGCATGTGAATATTTAAGGAAAACTCTATTTCGAAACTTATGGTAAACCATGGTGGAAATTCTTTAATCATGCTATTCCCATATCAAGTACATAATTCGAGAACTACTTTCATAAGAATACATGGCTATTAATCATGATTGGTCTTAGAATTCATAGAAGGCATATGAGAATTCATCAATAAATTGAAACCCTAGACAATGCTTTTCGAGAAATCAAGGGTTTAGGTTTTAGTATGAAAATTAGGACACAAGGATGAAAGGAGATCCTTGTTAAAGTCCCATATACCTGATTAAAAGAGCTCCCTTAAAGATCTTGAAGCTTGCAGCCCTTGAAAGAAAACCCTAGATGCTCTTGAACTTGAGAGAAGAAGAAGAAAACTTTTACGGATGGTTTTGGAGAATATGGGGCTTAGGCTTGTGGAAACCCCTTTAATTCAACCCTTACAATACCAAAAATGATGCCATTTAAGAACCGAAAGCATAGGACTTTACCAAAATACTCTTCGGATTTAGATTAAAAACCTGCCCGATCAGTGACCATGGCCCTCACCATGAGTCGTTGGTCCTCACAGCGACTCGTGGTGACCGTCTGTTGCTTCTGGGATCCCTTTCCCAAATTCTTCTTCTTCAACCAATGACAAACAGGAAGAGTCATTACTTGATTCAATGACTCGTCAGTACCTTCTGTCGTCACCATTGGTCCAACCCTTGAATTCCTCCCAACAACTGACACGACGGGTTGTTATATCACCTAAAGGTTAGTTGTACCATCCGTTGTCACTGAACCCAAAATTAATACTTTTTCTGAGCTCCAACTAACGATCCCCTTCAGGAAGACCCATCATAGCAGCCAACGGGTCGTCCCTTAGCTTGTCATTTCTGGGAAGTCTGGTCTGCTAGCTCACCACGGCTACATCTAACGGGTCATTTATTTACACAATGAATCGTTCTTTCCTCTCGTGGTATCCAAAATACTTAGCACCCTTTTTTCTGAAACCCTTCCAACGGCTCGATCTAATGGGCCATTAGAGCAACCAATGACCCGTTGAATGAGTCGTTTTGAGAAAGTTTTCAACTGGTTTTCTACTAAACTCCATCTAACTCTAGGGTCTGATCTTGGAAACTCTTGGGGTGTTACAAGACCCTATTGGGTTAAATACAAATATATCTTATGTTGGCACATAGTTCTTAGGCCTGGATTCTGAAAATTCCTGACCTACTCCGTGCTAGATACTACTCCCAATAACATGAACATGACTCATAATTTAATTATGAACATACTTGAAGTACATGTACTAGTTAAAATCATAGGATACATGAAAATGATTGAAAAGATGTGAACTAGCAATAAAAGAGGCCCGTGAGTCGGCCATGAACATGAACATGATACTCGTAAAAGTATGCATACTTGAGAAGGTCAACATACTTGAAATTTGTAAATTCATGAAGGGCTCTTGAAAAAATAATACATCATGATCATAATACATAATTTTAAACTTGATAGTTGATATGATAAGAAAATCATGGGATTTCATTAGAACAAAATTTAACCCTATGAGTTCATAATCATACTTGTAATTTAGGCATCAAATTTCATAGAAGGCATAATAAGAATATAAAACCGTAATCCTAGAATCATCAATGTGAACAAGATAACTAATCCCATAGATGCATCATAGAGGAATTTATAAACACCCATCCTAGCTCTAGAATTTTGAATTTAGGTCATGGGAAATAGGAGATCATGATTTCAATTGGAGAAACGGCATGAGGGTGGAAGAACTCCTCATCGACAATCCCGACATACCTTGGTTTACTAAATTTTTGACTTATCTTGAGACCTAAAGAGAATTTGAGAATATGAGAGTGAAGAATCCTAGCTTGTTTTGTGAACCTTGAGAGATTTATATCTTCAAAATAGATTGTTAGGAGTAGAATGAGAGTTCTAGGGTGAATATTCCCCTTAAAACACTCTTTTCCAAGCTTAAAAAGACGTATTTTAGCTGTTATGAGCTTAAAACATACAAAAATTCCCTTAATAATTTGACAGGAATTAGGACATTGGCAGTCACCATAAGTGACATAACGAGTCGTTAGGTCATAGGACGACTCGTGGTTTTCCCTCATTGCCACTGCTGGAATTTTTCCATTCTTCCTTCCATCCTAGTCAATGACTCACTAGATGAGCTTGAAGTGGCATTATGACTCATCCCTCAACTAGTTAGTTCTCCTGGAAATTCAACACTTTCTGCTCCAGTACACTCTTAACAGGTCAACTCACGACTCATGAGGTGTCTTAATGATTTGTCTCCTTATCCATTATAACTTTTGGGAAGTAACATTTTACCAACTCATGCATACTCAACAGGTCAACAATCAACCAATCGTGTCACATGAAAAGTCACTCAATGACTCGTTATGTGACCTGGCGCAAATTTTTCTAGTCTCTCTGTTTCAACCCTCGGGTCTGATCTTAGGGACTTTTGTGACCTGGTGCAAATTTTCGTACTTCATGGTACGACTCGTAGGGCCCAATAGTTTATTAGTTTCCCTGTTAATTGAGGAAAGGCTTTCAATTATTTGTATAAATAATTTTTAGGTTATTTTCTTTAGCGGGTGGATTCTTTGGAGTTGTAATCGTGATTCTTGAGTTTTCCAACATTCTTGGAGATCAACTACAAGAAATTCTTGGAAATTTATTCATTGTTCTTGAATCGTTGAATGTTGAATTGTGCAATAATCAATTGAGTTTTTATCAATCATTGTTGTAAGTTGTTAATTATGTTTTCTTCCATGAAATCAAATTCTTTTCTTGCAATCATGAATNCACAACTAGGGTTGTAGGAACCGTGGTGAATTAATTAACTAGGGTTAAAATAAAGTGATTCTAAACCAATACGTATGCTTGTATTTGTTCATCTCTTCATCCTAAACATTTCTTAACGATGCACAACGTTGGACTTGCCCGAATTCTCTACTTTCTTGAACCTAGAGAAGTAGATATTAGGAAAAGGAAGAACAACAAAGCCTTGAACTTTAAGTTTCACTGAATAACTTGAGCTGCGGTCACATGATAGTTAAGTTGGAATAGTTGATAACTGTTAAAGTGACAACACTCAAGAGACCTAATATGGTGATTGATTATAGTCATCCAATAGTGACAAATCAGTCATTTGGATGAATCTATATTATCAGTTCTTCGGGCTAAATATTGAGATAGATCACTAGTTTAATAAAGTGAAGTTTTTATGAATCCATGGGGAACACTTCCCTAGTTAGTTGCATAAATTTGATCATAACAACAACCTACTACTCTCTTACTTGATTCTTTCTTTAAAACCCCCTATTAGGAAATAATTTTACTAAAAGCATAAATACTAGTGTTATTCTACATCCTAACCATATTCCATGTAGGATTGACTCCAACCTAATTGAGTTCTTTATTGACAACATCCATGTCATACTTTTACAGGGGTGTGATTTGAGAGTTATCAGAACTGACTGAAGAGTCGTGGTCTCGGACATAGAATCCTTGATCCGAAATAGATGATACACACAACCCTTCGATATCATCTTTCTGGCCTTGAGATAAGAAATAAAATGCCTACAGGCACAAATGAACTACCCTTCCATTCTAGGAATAGTTCACTCAGAAATTGAAACTATACCGCACGGGTTCTACAATTGACTGAGGCATAACATGCATGCAACCAATACATACCGAAAGTAACATCGAAATCGGTTATATCTACATCCACTAAATCGGATGAGGTGACTCTTTGAAGGATCATGATAGGGCAATTTGTATACACCCATTGAGCTAGAACTGACTCATTGACAGGAGTAAAGACTAAGAAGGGTTTTGACAGGATTTCAGGACTGACTCCGAAATTAACAACAACATAAGGAGTCACAAAAGATAAAGTAGCCTTGGATCTTACAAGGCATATACATCAAGATAAAATGCTCATAACATACTCATAACCATATTGGGTGAGCACTCCTGCTCCTGTCGAGATGAAAGTGTATAAAACTATTATGGCGCGCATTGCCAGCAGCACTAGTAGAAGCACCCTGCTAGAATGAACATGCTGTTGGAGCTGTTGAACTAGTGGCAAGGGAACGACCTCCAACATTGCCCTGTCTAGCTGAAGGGCAATCCCTGAGTATATGTCTAGGCTTCCCAGACCCGAAGCAAGCATCTGAACCAACCAAACATTATCTAGTGTGGTTCTTACCACACCTTCTAAAAGCCGGGAAAAAGTGCTCCTCTGCCATGATTCTCTGACCTCTCGGGCCTAATGCCCTACCACTCTAGTCACACTTGGGCCTAGATGGGACACTAGATGATGATGGAGCTGGAGTTTGTCATGACCTGAGCATGGACCCTAGATCGATACATGGGACCTAGAGCCATGAATGACACCAAACTAACTCATAGAATATGCAAAAAAATTCAAGAGCATAGAATAAAGTGGAAAATATAAAAATTAAGCATTAATACGTGTAAGACTATAAAACATAACATAGAAAGCAAGAGTGACATATAAAAACAGTTGAGTCAACCAATACATGTTTTTCTAAAAAACCACTAGTCATAGATAGACTGATGGGATAGCTCCCCCAACTAGTCCACTAAGTATGGAATTGAAATGAAATAGCAACATAACTAAAAAAATGTCCTCAGAGGATAAGGACTCACCAAACAAGGACTGAACTGGACTGATATGGGAAAAGAGCTAATGGCGTGGCTGAGTCTGATCACCCAAACCTATATCATGAAATGATATAACATAGAGTATGCAGTCAGTACATTGAATGCACTAAGTATGCGAGGTAAGTAAAACAAGCTAATACAATGCATTAAGAGTTCATGAGAGAAGGATGTTTGAACATCATGTGATAATCATAATTTAAACACGAGGGCTCAAGGCTTTCAAAACCGTTCATAACTAGACATAAATATATTCAGAAGAGAAATCTTGTAAAACATAACTTAAGCAAAATTATCATAATCATAAACTGGCAAAAATCATACAGAATAGTGGGAGGATTCATCATAATCAACACCATCGTGATAGAGCTTAAATGATGCCCCAAATATCTTGATCTTAGGTATATTTATACAAATATGAGGTACTTTTACCTTGTTTTTAAGGAATCAGGTTTTGGAGTTGAATTCTAGAAAAAGAAGAGGACAAAGTGCAAAAAATGGGCCAAGTGCAGACCTCATTACGAGCCATACCTTGGTGGTACGAGCCATACTTAGTAATCATGATAAAATGAAGAGGAGTTGCATAAGTGCTAGGGAAATTACGACTCTTGGTATGAGCCGTATAATCTTGGTGTGAGCTGTACCACTGAGTCATGGAAAAGTTTAGATGTAATGCACTTTCCTGAGTTCCAGGTATGACTGGAAGACACGGACTTGTGATGACATCATACGACTCATACCAAGGAGCAGTGGTGAATTCTAGAGAATATGTCAAGTTGGTAGATCCTAGGGTATGAGTAGACACCACGAGTCATAACATCAAGGTACGAATCGTACCAAGGACTTATGAAAAACTATAGAGGGTGCTAGACATCACAAGATCAGACCATGACAGGCAATGTACGACTCGTAGCATCATTGTACGAGTCATACCTACTCCTAGGACTTTATAGATTTTAAAGCTGCATTGCATACTATGATGGAAGGCACAACTCATAGATTCATGCTACGACTTGTAAGACATGTCGACAGCAGTTCCACGTTAATTGAGGAAAGGTTTTTAATTATTTGTATAAATATTTTTTAGGTTATTTTGTTTGGAAGAGTCCGATTCATTAGTTTGTAATTGTGATTTTTGGTTTTCCTAACACTACTTCGAGATCAAATAAAGGAATTGCTTGAGATTTTCTTAAATTGTTCTTGAATTGATCATACTTTGTTTATGCAATAATTAATTCGATTTTTCTTCAATCATCATTGTAAATTGTTCATTATGTTTTCTTCCATGAAATCTAATTCTTGTGTTGCAATCATAAATACCTAAAACCTCCACAACTAGGGTTGTGGAAACCATGGTGGAATAACTAACTAGGATTAACATAAGGTGATTCTATACCAATATGCAAACTTTTATTGTTCATCACTTCATCATAAATATTTCTTAATGGTGTTTAACATTAATACTTGTCCATATTCCCTACTTTCTTGAACCTAGAGAATTAGAGATTAGAAAAATAGAATAACAACAAAGCCTTGAACTTTAGCTTTATTGAATAACTTGAGTTGCAGTTGCAGGATAGTTAATTTTGAACATTGATAACAGTTTAAGTGTAATCACTCAAGAGACCTAATCTGGTGATTGAGTATTGTCATCCAAGAGGGATGAATCAGTTGGTTGGATGAACTTATGTTATCAGTTCTGTAGGCTAAGTATTGTGATTGATCACTAATGTAATAACCCAAAGTTGTTATGAACCCATGAGGATTCATTTCTAATTAATTGCATAAACTTGATCACAAC
The DNA here is from genome assembly GCA_018107945.1 of Datura stramonium. Classification (NCBI taxonomy): domain Eukaryota; kingdom Viridiplantae; phylum Streptophyta; class Magnoliopsida; order Solanales; family Solanaceae; genus Datura; species Datura stramonium. Next base: position 93,432 of record JACEIK010000260.1, read on the forward strand.
ACTAATTTACAACATTCTTACTTAAAGTACTTCTTTAAAACCCCCATTAGGAAATAACTGAACTAAAAGCATAAATACTATCATTATTCTACATCCTATCCATATTCCCTGTGTGATCAACCCCAACCATAGTTTGAGTTCTTTATTGAAAACATTTGTGTTATACTTCTTCAGGGGTGTAATTTAAGCATTATAATAAATGGCGCCATTGCCGTGGAATACGTCTTAGGGTTAGATTAATTGCTTGTCTTTAACTTTTAGTCTTTATTTCCTCATTTATGTTTTTCTTTTGTTTTGCTTTATTTAGGCTACTGCAAAGATACCCTAACTCAAGAGAAACCTCCATGAACAAAAAATAGAGGATAAGAGGTTGTTTGTGCCTCTGGAGGAATAGTTTAGTATTGAGACACAAGCAACCATCCTTATGAACTATGATGGGGATGATGTCCAGGGTTACATCGAGATGGTAAATGCACTGTAGGGAATGGGGTCCTACAACATTAGGAAGAAGAAGTTGGTCCTTCATCTAAAGAATGGTGCAACCCCTCCAATAAAACCATTAGTTGAAGTACCACCAGTCTTGGAGCTTAAATCCCTAATTCTACATCTCAAATATGCATCCAAGCCCTAAATCTACATCTCAAATATGCATTTTTGAGGGAGAACAGAACCTTGCCAGTGATTATTGTTGTAGACCTTGTACAGTGGCAAGTTAAGGCCCCGATGTCAGTATTGAGAAGATATAAAAAGGTAATTGATTGGAACATTACTGATATAATCGGTATCCTTCTAGGAATATTCACCCACAAAATTCAGCTTGAGCCAAATTGTGTACTGAGTATGGAGCACCAAAAACGACTAAATCCACCCATGCAAGAGGTGGTAAAGAAAGAGATTATCAAATGGCTAGATGCTGGTGTAGTGTACCCCATTACTGATAGTAAGTGGGTGAGTTTGGTGTAGTGTGTACCAAAGAAAGGCGGAATCACAGTAGTGACAAATGAGAAAAATGAGCTAGTACCGAAAAGGCTAGTTACAGGTTGGCGTGCATGCATGGACTATCAAAAATTCAATCATTGGACACAGAAGGACCACTTCCTGATGCTTTTCATGGATCAACAGGTTGGCAGGCAAAGGATGGTGCTATTTATTGATGGTTATTCGGGGTATATTCAGATCTCTATAGCCCTGTAGGACCAAGAGAAAACCAGCTTCACATGTCATCATAGGACTTTTCGTTTCAGTCGAATTCCCTTTGGATTATGCAATGCATCGGCCACATTTTAGCGTTGCATGATGTCCATCTTCTCAGACCTGGTGGAGGACTCCATCGAAGTCTTCACAAATGAATTCTCAATTGTGGGGGATTTATTTAAAGACGGCCTTGAGAATTTGATTAACGTCCTGAGCAGGTGTGAAGAAACCAATCTGGCCCTCAACTGGGAAAAATGCCATTTTTTAGTAAAAGAGGGGATTGTGCTAGGACATAGAATTTCAAGAAAAGGGATAGAGGTAGATAAAGCTAAATCAAGGTAATAGCTGGGTTGCCACCACCTATTTCTGTTAAAGGTATCCATAGCTTTCTGGGGCATGCAGGGTTCTATAGAAAATTCATCAAGGACTTTTCAAAGATTACATAACCATTATGTAAGCTACTTGAGAAGGAGGTGAAATTCGTGTTTGATGAATCATGTCTAAAAGACTTTGAATGCCTGTAGGAGAGTGTCACGACTAGATCTGGGACCCCAGATTGAGAATGGGACCTAAAACCATGAATGGCTCTAAGTTAACCCATGGCATAAACATAGAAACTAAAGAGCATATATTAAAGCGGAAACTGATAACTTAAATATGAATAAGTGAAAGTTTGAATAACATAACATATATCGAATGATAATATCACATTGCTACATCTCAAGATGAACATACTAATCTATGTCTGAAAAACCTCTACTAACTGATGAGATGCTGGAACAAGCCCCCAGCTATCTCTAAGTCTGAAATAAAATGACAACACCAAATAAAATGATAGTTGTCCTCAAACAATGAGGACTCACCCAAGGCAAGGCTGGACTTAGCTGATAAGGGAAGCGAGCTATTGACGAGACTGAACTGGATCACTTAAACCTATATCATGAAAAAATATAGCATAGAGTATGTGGTCAGTACTTTGAATATACTGAGTATGTGATGTGAATAGAACATGCTCAGTAAATGTTAACTGAAATTATGCATATAAATAAAAATCTTTAGATTATGAGAGTAAGAACTGTATGCTGAAAATCGAATCTGAGACATTCATAGTCATAAGCTAATTATCATAACTAAACATAGTGACCCAAGATTTAGAAATAGAAATCATATGATTTGTCATAGCTGAAATAGTAAGTAAAAGATCATGAACTGATCATTGGATTAAATCTGTTGTAAAACATAATATCATAAAACATGAACATCTAATATCATGAATAATAATGGGAGACTCGTCATAACCAACACCATCATGATAGAGCTTATTTGATGCCCCAACTATCACGCTCAAGTGGGTAGAGCCGTCCGAAATCTTGTCAGGGCTAAGGACGATATCATGACATCAAGATCAAGCTAAGGCCCCTGTAGGGTAGGGGAAAACTCTCTTGAGAGGTCCCCAAAAAATGTATATATGCCTACGTTGGTGCATAGTTCCGATACTAGAGCACCTTGGAATCCTAAGATTACTCGGTGCTAGACACTACTCCCAAAAACATGCATAGTTCTCCCATCATTTTTCAAATAAGCTAAAATCATAATTACATGCATAGTCTAAAATCTAAACATTGGGCATCTTGACCCCAAAATATATCATACGCTGTATTGGGAGTCTTGACTCCAAAACGTAAGATAAGCTGATCTTATTAGCCTTGGCTAAATCGTGAAAACATACTGAACCTGTGTGGGATTGCCCAAATCATAAAATCATGCATACTTGAAATAGGCAGCATAAGTCAAAATCACGAATCCATACATGGTAAATTTATAAACATTCATTCATGTTAGATATTCATCATACTTCAAATCATGGATCATAATCTTGACTTTTCATAACGCTTCAATAATAGAGTGTAATTTCTAATAACTTGGAATCATGAATTTATCATCAAATTTTGTATATATTCTGCCCATTAAGCTTAAAACATGCTTTGAAACATAAGGGAATTAGACCCATAACATATTATATAGAATTTCATAGAATTGTGTTAAAACCCTATAAAACTATATACTTTAATTAGAACTTGAATTTCACGAACTTGAGGAGAAATTTGGGCATCAGAGTGAAAGGAAACACTCATTCATAGCCTTGTATACCTGGGTAGACTGATTCTCTAACTATTCTCGAAAGCCCAAGAGAATTGGGGGAGAAATTGAGGAATTTTGTCTTGATCTTGAAGAGGGTTCTCAAAACTTTGCATGCATAGGAGCCTAATGGCTTAAAGTAGTTTAAAACCCCATAAAACACTCTTTTCAGGGCTTAAAATGACTTCATTAAAGAGTGGGGAGCTTAGGAATTATGAAAATGCCCTTAAAGATTCATTTGGGAAAAGATGCTTGCTAGTCCGAACAAGGGACTGGATGACTCGTTGGGTGGCTAAATGGATCGTTCCTTTATTTATTTCAATTGTAAACTCCTTCTTATCTTCAAATCTCTCCAAACCAATGAGGGACCTAACGACTCATTAGGGACACGCCGACTCATTCCCTCCATCCGTTCTTACCACTAGAAACATGCATCATTCTCCACCTCTGTGCACCCAAAGGGTGACCTAATGACTCATGGGGTGACACAATGACTTGTCACTCCATCCGTTGTCACCCCAAGGCATTACCAAACCTTTGACTCAGGCACACATACATTGGGTCACTTGACGGGTAACTGGATGACTCGTATATGACCTGGTGCCATTTTCCTGCTTTCACTGTTTCAACCCTCGTTTCTAATCCTAGGGATTTTTGAGGTGTTACAGAGAGACTCACCTCAAACCCCATTATAGTATCCCTAGATTGGTCTCTTCCATTTGAGGTAATGTGTGATGCTAGTAGTGTTTCCCTAGGTCCTGTCTTGGGCTAAAGGAGAGCAAATATATTTCACCCAATCTATTATGCCAGTAAGACACTCAATGCAACTCAGAATAATTATATCGCGATTGAACAGGTGCTGCTAGCAGTAGTCTTTGCATTCTAAAAGTTTCGGGCATACTTGCTTGAGACTAAGGTGATTGTCCATACGAACCATGTAGTATTGCGATATTTAATGTCAAATAAGGATGCTAAACCAAGGCTTATTAGATAGGTATTTCTCTTACAGGAATTTGAGTTCGAGGTAAAGGATCGAAAACTAGGTGGCTGATCATTTCTCTAGATTGGAGGCAGAGGCAAGATTAAAAGATGAGTAGGTGTTTGTTGCATCCTAGGATTTGATCCCATGGTTTGCTGACTATGCAAATTAGATAGTGAGTGACATGATTCCCGTAGATCTAACTTCGCAACAAAGGAAGAAGTTCCTATTTGACGTGCGGAGTTTCTATTGGGATGAGCCATATTTGTTTTGTATTTTTGAAAATGGGCTGATTCATAGATGCGTTCCAGAGATTGAGATGCTGAGCATACTTGAGGCCTACACAAAAAATTTTGTAGTTCGGGTACTATTGCCCATAATCCATCAGGATGCTTATGATTTTGCCAAGGCCTGTCATCAATGCCAAAGATAAGGCGACATCAATTGTAAGCACGAGCTACCATTAGCCTCTATTTTAGAAGTAAAACTATTTGATGTATGGGGTATAGACTTCATGGGCCCATTTGTGAGCTCATATTGGATGAAGTATATTTTGGTGGCTATGGATTATATATCAAAGTGGGTGGAAGCCATTGCACTCCCTAACAATAAAGGGAAAGGTGTCACAACATTTCTACAAAAGCACATATTTGCCAAATTTGGTACTCCCAAAGCCACTATTAGCGATAGTGGATCACACTTTTGTAATCTCCTCTTCAGAGCTCTACTTGAGAAATATATTGTAACACATAAGGTGGAAGCATATCAAGATGATCTTGGCTAAAACAGTGAACACCAACCAGACGGACTGGTCTAGGAAGTTGGATGATGTACTCTAGGCATATCAGACAACTTATACGGCCCTTATTGGCACCTCACCATATCAGCTGGTATATGGCAAGTCATGCCATTTGCTGGGGGAGCTAGAGCATAAGGTATTGTGGGCACTAAAGAAGTTGAACCTGGATTGGAGTAAAGCATCCAAGTTAAGGCTAGATTAGCTAAGTGAGTCGTATGAATTCCAAAATCGAGCTTATTAGAGTGAAACCATATATAAGGAGTGAATGAAAATCTATCATGACCGAAAGATTACTAAGAGGGAGTTTAATGCTGGTGATCAGGTATTGCTGTTTAACTCTAGGCTCCACATGCATCCAGGCAAATTAAAGTCAAGATGGATGGGACTATATAGAGTGGTGGAAGTATTCCTATATGGTGCCATTGAACTGGAGAACAAAGATAGAAAGAAGTTTAAAGTGAATGGTTAGAAAGTAAAGCTGTATCTGGGCAACACCGATGAGGTGAAAGGAATGGAGTCAGTGTATCTTGACGAGGTCTTAATAGTAAAGAGGCATGCATCGTGCCGTGATGTTAAATCAGGTGCTGTATAGAGGCAACTCATGAATGGTCGGTGAAGTCTGAGTAGTTGACAGGAGCGCTTAGAGTGCCACAGGTAT
>JACEIK010000260.1:101579-112177 GCA_018107945.1 Datura stramonium
TGTGCAATAATTAATTAGGGTTTTCTTTAATCATCATCATAAGTTATTAAATATGTTTTCTTCCATGAAATATAATTATTGTCTTTCAATCACGAAGAGCTAAAACCTCCACAACCAGGGTTGTGGGCACCATAGTGGAATAACTAATAGGATTAACATAAGGTGATTCTAAACTAATAAGCATATTTGTATTGTTCATCTCTTCATCATAAGAATTTCATATTGGTGCACAATATTAGGACTTACCCATATTCCTTACTTTCTTGAACCTAGCAAAGTAGAGATTAGGAAAAGAGAAGAACAATAAAACCTTGAAATTTAGTTTCATTGAATAACTTGAGCTGCGATCGTGGGATTGTTAATTTATAATAATTGATAATGGTTAAAGTGTAATAACTCAAGAGACCTAATCCGGTGCTTGGATATAGTCACCCAAGAGGGACGAATCAGTTGGTTTGATGAACTTATGTTATAAGTTCTGCAAGCTAATTATTGGGATTGATCACTAGTGTAATAATCTGAAGTTATTATGAATCCATGAGGATCACTTTCCTAGTTAATTGCATAAACTTGATCACATCACTAATTTACCACATTGTTACTTAAGTACTTGGAAATAACTAAACTAAAAGCATAAATACTAGCATTATTCTACATCCTAATCATATTCCCTGTGGGAACGACCCCAACCTTAGTTGGATTCTTTATTGACAACGTCCGCATTATACTTCTTCAAGGGTATAATTTGAGCGTTATCAACTATCTCTATGGGTTCAATTCTATCATGTTCTAATCGATGATTTATGGCTATTATTGAAGATTGCACTCTCAATTCACTTACTATTGTATGCTTCATGTTTATGAAGATTATACCCTATTATGCATGATTTATGAATTTCAAGCTTATGAGCCCATGATTTCAAGTATGATGAATTATCAAAATATACATGAATGCTTATGAATTCTTAAACTTATGATTCCATGATGTTTAATTATGAAACTTATTTCAAGTATGTATGATTTCATAATTTGGGCAAGCCCATGTTAAGTCAAGTATGTTTCACCATGATTTCTAGCCAAGGCTTTCAAGATAATTTTAAAGAGATGTTTTGGAGTCAAGACTCTCAATATTCAGATTTAATCTATGTTTTGAGAATATGATTATGAGTAATATGCATGTTTTTGGAGTTGTGTCTAGCACCGAGTATGCCAGGGATTTCGAGGACCCAGGTCTCATAACCACGCGCCACCGTAGGTATATATTCTTATTTTGGACCACACAAGAGAGTGATTTCCCCACCCGAAGGCATACCGGTGATATCACACCTTTATTGTTTTTTACCCTAGCAAGGCTTAGGACGACTCTGTTCACATGAGTGAGATAGTTGGGGCATCAAGTAAACTCTATTGTCATGGTGTCAGTTATGATGAAGCCTCTCATTTTTCCTCATGTTTTTAATTACTCATCTTCATGTCTTATGATATTATATTTTATAGCATATTTGACCCATTGATCAGTTTATGAGTTTTCACTTATGATTTCAAGTATGAAACACTATATGATTTTTATTTCTAAACCTTGGGTCAATATGTTCAGCTCATGATGAATAGCTCATGATTATGTTTATTTCAAGAATATGGCTTTCAGCATGTTGTCCTTACTCTCATATTCTATCTTATCAAGAATATGGCTTTCAGCATGTTGTCCTTACTCTCATATTCTATCTTGATTTATGTTCATGATTTTAAACTATTGTTTTACTAGAATTTTTTACTTTCTCTACATACTCAACACATTCAAAGTACTGACTGCATACTCAATGTTATATCATCTCATGATATAGGTTTGGGTGATCCATCTCAGTCTCATCGTTAGCTCGCTCTCGCTTAGTGCAGCTCGATACTAGTTTTGGTGAGTCATGATAATCCGAGGATGTGAGTTTTGATTATATCTCTTTTGTTTATGTCTTTTAGTTTGAAATGCAGCAAGTTAGATGGGGTTTTTGTCCCATCAGCTCATCAGATGTTAAGAGTCTTTTCAGTCAGCAATGTATAGATGGTTCAACGATGTTGGTGTCTATTTATGTTCATGTAGTTACATTATGCAGACTTCCAGTTATATTATGTTTATATTTTATTTCTTCTTAATAATGGTCTTATTCATGCTATGTATGTACCATGGGTTAGCTTGGAGCCATTCGTGGTTCCAGGTCCCATGTCTCGATTAGAATTCCTATCTCCAGTTGTGATAAACTTGCTATTAGATCAAAGGTTTAGGTGTAACTTGGGTGTATGAAAGCATTGTTAAATAGAGTTTTTTTCATGGGTATGAAGCGCACCACACTTATGGGAAAGAGGCTATGAAACATTTAAGGAAATTTCCCGTCGTACATGATCTATGTCTTGCGATGAAGTACCTCTCTCTACTCCTCTAGCTCGTGCTATATGAATTTTCAGAAATATGCCTCCTCGCCAAGTCATTGGAAGAAGAAATAGCAACAACAATGGCAATGGAGATGGGCATTAGCCAGACCCACTAGCTCCAGCTGATGCCTTATCGGAGCAAGTTACTCACGTGAAGTTTAGGGTTGCATATTAGATATTAGCATAGGCCATGACCGCCCAAGTCAATCAGTAGGTTATGGCTCATGTGAAAAAAAAAAAGGAATATGGCAGCGACTAGGGTGCGAGACTTCATCAAGATGAACCCACCTGAGTTTCATGGGTCAAAAGTGGATGAGGACCCACAGGAATTCATTGAGGAAGTCAAGAATATTATCTAGGTGATGGGTGTTTCCGGAGAGGATAGTGCAGACTTGGCTTCCTACCAGCTCAAAGGGGTTGCTCATATATGGTTCCGACAGTGGAAGGATAGAGCAGAGGAGTTGGTGTAGTCCTCATTGGCTGGGACAAATTTGTTACGACTTTCATGGAAAGGTTCTTCCCCTGAGAGTTGAGGGAAGCAAAAGCAGCCGAGTTCATCAATCTAAAGAAACATAATATGACTGTTCAGGAGTATGCCCTGAAGTTTACCTAGTTGTCCAAGTATGCTCTGAAGATGGTTGCTAATTTGAGGGCTTGTGTGATCGAGTTTATGAATAGGGTGGCAGATTCATTAGTCATGGAGTGCAGGACCGCCATGTTGATTAGTGATATAGATATCTCCCAACTAATAATATATGCCCAACAGATCAAGGTAGAATTGGTGAAAAAAGTGAGAGAAAGGCCAAGAGGGCCAGGATAGGGAGCTATGGGCTTTTCCAGCAGAGGTCAAGAGGAGGGCATCACCCACAGTCTCATTAGAGGTTGTTAGCCCTAGCCCCATCATCAGTTAGCGTTCCATCCAGATCTCGAGGAGATCAGATAGGCAGAGCACCAGGCTCTAGGGGTCAAAGGAGCATGAAAAGGGAGAACACTTTTCCAGTTTGTAGGTAGTGTGGTAGGAAGCAACCTGGAGAGTGCTTGGTTGGCTCTAATCGTTGTTTCATGTGTGGAAGCCTGGACATATGCTCAGAGATTAACCTTCAACTAGACATGTTGACGGTAAAGGCCATTCCCCAGCCACCACTTTAGCAGCTCACCCATCTCAACAGGGCGCCTCTTCTAGTACAGGTGGCATACAGTGCTAGAACAGGTTCTACTTACTTTCATCTCATTAGGAGCAGGAGTGCTCAACCAATATGGTCACTGGTATGTTATGAGTATGCCATCGTGATGTTTATGTATTGTTATACCTATATGGTACATTATACTTCATGACTTCTTATGTTGCTATTTGTTTCGGTGTTAGTCCTGAAATCTTGTTAGAACCCTTCTAACTCTCTATTCCTATTAGTGAGTAAGTTTTAGCTCGACGAGTGTATATAAATTTCCCTATTGTGATTCTTTATAAAAGTTGCCTAAACCGACCTAGAGGAGTTAGATATGACCAATTTTGATGTTATCTTTGGTATGGATTGGTTGCATGCTTGTTATGCCTCGGTCAATTGTAGAACCTGTACAGTAGAGTTTTGATTTTTGAGTGAACCTTTCCTAGAGTGGAAGGGTAGTTCAACTGTGCATGTAGGTCGCTTTGTTTTCTATTTCAAGGCCAGGAAGATGATCTTCAAGGGTTGTGTATACCATCTAGTTTGAGTTAAGGATGCTATGTCCGAGACCTTGACTTAGTTTCTATAGTACGTGAGTATCCCGAGGTGTTCCTAGACAATCTACCAAGAGTTCCTTCTGTTTGGGAGATTGACTTTGGTATTGACCTTCTCCCTAATACACAACCTATATCTATTCCACCTTATAGAATGGATCCAGCCGATCTAAGGGAATTGAAAGAATAGTTGAAAGATCTCCTAGATAAGGGTTTCATTAGGCCTAGTAAGTCCCCATGTGGTGCCCAATTCTCTTTGTTCGCAACAAGAATACTTCCCTTTGGATGTGCATTGATTACCGAAAGTTGAACAAGGTCACAATCAAGAATAAGAATCCCCTCCCTAGGATTGATGACCTAATGAAAGTTAGATAAAGAAGTGTTAGTAAGAACTAGCACTACACCTCTTCCCCCCTTTCTCTTCTATGTTTTCTTCATATTATAGACTTGTAGAGTGATCCTAACGATTCCACTCACTCGTACTTCCTAGTGAACTCGTTAAGCATTGATACTATATCACTATAGACTGTACTAATAGGAAGTAGCTTACCATCATCTCCATATAGCTGAATAGCTTACCCCTCTTGTCTGACTAGATTCAAGGTGCTATGTGCTTTTCAAAGATAGACCTCACATCTGACTATCATCAGCTCAGAGTTAGGGAGAGTGACATATCGAAGACAACTTTGAGGACTTGGTATGGTCACTATGAGTTTGTAGTTATGTCTTTTGGACTAGCAAATTCTCCTACAGCTTTTATGGATTTGATGAATAGGGTGTTCAAGTAGTATTTGGATATGTTTGTGATTGTCTTCATAGATAATATCCTCGTATACTCTCAAAGAAAGGAGGAGCATGCCGATCATTTGAGGATTGTGTTGCAGACTCGCAAGGATTGTCAATTGTTTGCTAAATTCAGCAAGTGTGAGTTTTGAATAAACTCAGTAGCATTCTTGGGTCATATGGTTTCTAGTGAGGATGTGCAGGTGGACACTCAAAGGATAAAAACGGCGATGAATTATCCTAGACCTGTTAGTCCCATGGATATTAAGAGCTTTTTGAGTTTAGCTGGCTACTATAGGAGTTCGTAGAAGGATTTTCATCCATTTCAGCACTTTTGACTAAGCTGACTTAGAAGAAGGTCAAATATCAGCGGTTTGATGCTTGCGAAAAAAGTTTTCAGGAGTTAAAAACTCGACTCACTTCAACCCCAGTATTGACCCCACCAAAGGGCACAAACAATTTCATTGTGTATTGCGACGCTTTAGGGGCTGGTCTTGGTGGTGTATTAATGCAGCATAGTAAGGTCATTATGTATGCCTCTAGACATCTTAAGACTAACGAGAAGAATTATCCAACGCATGATATAGAATCGGTAGCGGTGGTGTGTCCTTAAATATTTAGAGGTATTATTTGTATGGATTGTATGTGTATCTGTTCACGGATCACAACAGCCTTCAATATGTGTTTACTCAGATGGATCTGAATTTATGACAAAGGAGATGGATAGAGCTTCTCAAGGATTATGACCTAAGTGTCCTTTATTATCCAGGCAAGGACAATGTAGTGGTGGATGCTCTTAGCAGTATGTCCATGGAGAGTGTGTCCCATGTCAAGAATAAAAGGAAAAAGTTGGTGAAAGATGTCCATAGGCTTGCTTATTTAGGAATTTGCCTTAGAGATTCACCAGATGATGGTATTATTATTCACAATGGGTCGGAATCTTCATTGTAACAGCCAAAAATCCGTAAGATCAGACCGGAGGGTTGAAATGGAGAAATCAGGAAAACTAGCACCAGTTCACAAGACGAGTTGTCCAGTGACCCTTCAAGTGACCAAAGGACCATTAAGTGGCCTGTTGTATGTGTTCCTGAATCGAAGGTTTGGTAATTCCCTGGGGAGACAACGGATGGGGTGATGAGTCGTTGTTTCACTCCATGAGTCGTTAGGTCACCCGTTAGGTGCGTAGTGGTGGAGAAGGATGCACGTTTTCAGTGATCAGAATGGATGGAGGGAACGAGTCATCGTGTCCCTGACAAGTCATTAGGTCCCTCATTGGTTTGAAATGATGTAAAGATGTGAAGGAGTTGCCAATGCCAACGAGTCAAGGAATGACCCATTAAGCCACCCAACAAGTTGTCCAGTCCCTCGTTGGGACTGGCAGAGATCTTTTTCCAGATGAATTTGTAAGGGCATTTTCATAATTCCTAAGCTCCTAACTCTCTAATGACGTCATTTTAAGCCCTGAAATAAGTGTTTTAAGAGGCTTTAACCCATTCTAAGCCATTAGTCTCCCATGCATGCAAAGTTTTGAGAACCCTGTTCAAGATCAAGCTAGAAATCTCTCAACTTCTTCCCTAATTCTCTTGGGTTTTCAAAGACAGTTTGAGAATTAGTTTACTGAGGTATGTAGGACTATGAATGAGAGGTTTCTTTCACTCTCATACACAATTTTCTCCTCAAGTTCATGAATTCAAGTATACTATTTTATAGGGTTTTAACCCAATTTTATGAAATTCTCTATGATATGCTTATGGGTCTAATCATCACATGATCCAAAGCATATTTTAAGTTTATTGGGAAGATTTTATACACAATTTGATTATAAATTCATGATTTTAAGTTATTAGAATTTATGCCCTATTATTAAATATTGATGAAAAGTAAAGCTTATGATCCATGATTTCAAGTATGATGAGATATCTAGCATGAATGAATTCTTATAAATTTTTCATGTCTGAATCCACGATTTTAACTTATGAATTCTATTTTGAGTATGAATGATCTTATGATTTGGCAAACCCACACAAGTTAAGAATGTTTTCAAGATTTAGCCAAGGCTAATAAGATCAACTTATCATATGTTTTGGAGTAAATACTCCCAATGTAACTCATGATATGTTTTGGAGTCAAGACTCCCCATATTCAGAATTCAGACTATGCATGTAATTATGATTTTAGCTTCGTTAAAAAATGATGGGAGCACTATGCATGTTTTTGGGAGTAGTGTCTAGCATCGAGTAGGCTTGGGGTTCCAAGGTTCCCCAATCTCAGAACTATGCACCAATGTAGGTGTATATATATACTTTAGGACCTCTCAAGAGAGTTTTCCCTTGCCCTCAAGAGGCCCGAGCTAGATATCAATATCATGGGATTGTTTTTAGCCCTAGAAAGGTTTTGGATAGCTCTATCAATTTGAGTGTGATAGTTGAGGCATCACGTAAGCTTTATCATGATGGTGTCGATTATGAAATATATCCCATTGTTCCTCATGATTTCAGTAATTTATGTTCATGACTTATGATATCATGTATTATAGCAGATTTGACACAATGATCAATTTATGAGCTTTTACTTACGATTTCAGCTATGACAAGTCATATGATTTCTATGTCTAACCATGGGTCACTATGTTTAGATATGATAAGAAGCTTATGACTATGTTTGCCTCAGATTCAGTTTTCAGCATACAGTCCTTACCCTCATTATTTAATGACTTATATTTATATGAACGATTTCACTTAACATTTACTAAGCATGTTTTACTTACCTTACATACTCAGTACATTCAAAGTACTTACCACATACTCTATGCCATATCATTTCATTATATAGGTTCAGGTGATCCAGTTCAGTCTCGCTAGTAGCTTGCTTTCCTTATCAGCTCAGTCTAGCCTTGCCTTGGGTAAGTCCTCATTGTTCAAGGGTGTTTATCATTTCATTTTTTATAATGTCAGTTTGTTTTAGACTTGGATATGGCTAGGGGCTTGTCCCAGCATCTAATCAGTCAGTAGAGGATTTCTAGACATAGACTAGTATGTTCAACTTGAGAAGTAGCATTATGATGTTATCGTTTGATATACATTATGTTATTTAGACTTCTTCTTGTTGATGTTTAAGTTATTAGTTTCTGCTTTAATATATTCTCTTTAGTTGATATGTTCATGCCATGGGTTGACTTAGAGCCCATTCGTAGTTCTAGGTCTTGTGTCTCGGTCTGACGTTCCAACTCGGGTCGTGATAAATTTAGTATTAGATGAAAAGTTTAGAGTGTCCTAGGGTATCTAAAAGCTGTGTCAAGTAGAGTCTTTTCCATGGGTGTGAAGTGCGCTACATTTATGTGTAAGAGGCTATAAGACGTTTTAGGAAATTTTCCTTCTTTTATGATCTTTGTCGTGCGATAAAGTATCTCTCTATCCTTCTACCTAATGCTATACACGTTTGCAGAAATATGCCTCCATGTTGAGTGAATTGTAGAAGGAATGGCAACGGAAATTACTGTGACGATGGCAATGGAGATGGGCATCAGCAAGCCCCACCAGCACCAGTAGATCCTTTGCCCGAGCAGGTAACTTATGTTGAGAGTGGCATTTCAGATGTTGGCACAGGCTATGATCGCTTAGGTAAATCAGCAGGTAGTTGCCCATGTTCCTCAAAATAGGAATGCAACAACAGTTTAAGTTTGAGACTTTCTTAGGATGAACCCAACTGAGTTCCTTGGGTCGAAGGTGGATGAGGACCCGCATAAGTGTATTGAGGAGGTGCAGAAGATCATCCACATTAAGAGGGTGACATGAGAGGAGAGTATAGACTTAGCTTCCTATCAGCTTTAGGGGTTTCTTACATATGGTATCGCTAGTGGAAAGAGCATAGAGCCGTGGGAGTCATCCTTGTGAGTTGGGATGAGTTTGTGACTGCCTTCTTAGATAGGTTCTTCCCTAGAGAGTATAGGGAGGCGAAGGCGGCGGAGTTCGTCAACTTGAAGTAGCACCACAGGACTGTCGAAGAGTATGACTTAAATTTTACCCGGTTGTCTAGGTATGCGCCGGAGATGGTTGCGGATCAGAGGGATCATATGAGAAAGTTTGAGAATGGAGTATCAGATTCACTGGTCAAGGAGTGAGGGACCACTATGCTGAATGGTGACCTAGATTTCTAACAATTGGTCATATACGCCCAGTAGATACAAGTGAAATAGATGAACGAGAAGGAGAGAGAGGCCAAGAGGGCCAGGATGGGGAGTTATGCACAATTCAAAAAGAGGTCCGATGGTGAATCATAATGCTCAAATCACACTCCTGTAAAAGTATGACGGGGACATAAATAACCCAACTAGGTTGGGTTCTGTAATACTTCAAAAACCCTAAGATCAGACTCGGGAGTTGAAATGGAGAAAATAGAATTTTTTGCACCAAGTCACAAGAAGAGTCGTCCAGTGACACGTTGGGTGTGCCACAATTCATTGAGTGACTCGTGGTGTGGAGGAGAAATTTTGTTACAGATGATGGTCTGGGGGTTGACCACGGGAGAAGGCACGATCATAGTCAGGGCCACGAGTTGTTGGGTCGGTCGTGGTCAAAAGATTGACTGTAGAGCTGATGTCTGGGAAATATGGGTAACAACTAGGTCACCACGAGTCATTGGGTACACCACGAGTTGTGGTGTCCCTCGTGGTGACTAGTGTTGAGTTTTCTCTAGTGAAGGTGATGGGAGGTGACAACAAGTCGTGGTCATTTACAACGATCCATCCAGTCCCTTGTTGGTACTGGAATTATGTTTTTTATTGCGAATTTATTAAGGGCTTTTCCTTAATTCCTAAATTTTTAATGCCTAAATTACGTCGTTTTAAGTTCATAATAGTGTTTTTTAAGAAGGGTTAAGTCATTCTAAGCCTATCCGAATTCATGCATGCAAGCTTAGAGGTTTGAGAGGTGATCAAGCCTAGTTCTTCAAATTTATACCTCAATTCTTTTTGGGTAATCAAGGAAGTTGTGAAATCAGATCCTTCCAGATATGTAAGGCTATGAATGGGTGCAATAGTCCACACCCATGCCCAATCTTCTCTCAATTTATGAAAATTCTAATGATGAGTCTATGGTTTTTTTTACCCAATGTGTGAATTCTCTAAGTTTCAATCATGGGTATGATCTAAGTATGTTTTGAATGTTTAATTATGATTAATGGGCATATTTTACAATGTTTTCAATTATAAATTATGTTTTCAAGTTTCTAAATTATAATGCCCATCCATTAAAGTCCATGAAAGTTTAGATGTATGAGATATGCATTCAAGTATGATTTGAAAATACCCATGTCTATTTTCATATTTTCAAAGTGAATCATGTTGATTTCAAGCATGTTTAAGTATTGGGCAAGCCCATACGATCAAGAATGTTTACAATATCATGTTTATTAGCTTACCACATGGTTTTGGAGTCTAAACTCTGATTATGTTCATCTTGTGGTATGGTTTGAGTCAAGGCTCCTCATGTTATGATTTCAGATTATGCATGTATGTTATTATTCAGTTTCATCACTAGACGATGGTCAGCTTCGTTGAAAAATGATGGAGAGCATATGCATATTTTTTGGAGTAGTGTCTAACACCGAGTAGGCTAAGGGTCAGTCAACCCTATGCCTCAGAACTACGTTCCAATGTAGGTTTGTTCATATTATT
>JACEIK010000260.1:129610-140367 GCA_018107945.1 Datura stramonium
GCTCTATTTTTAACTTGCTATCTTAAATAATCATTATAGTCGTAGCTTGAATTGTCTTGCTAAATTAGTTATGTGTGAGTCTTCATTTACATGAGATGTATAAGGGTTGTTCGAGGACAAACAAGGCTTCAACTGTGGGGTAGGTGATCTTGGGCAAAATGGCATGCCAAAGGGATACTTTACAACTTAGTTTTGTCTTGTTTAGCTACTTATTTATATATATTCTCATGTAATTTTATGTAAATGTTAATATATATACTAACAAACATGATTAGTTCTTGTTTTTGTAGGTTTAAAATGAATTTGAGGAACTAATCCATGAGTTGGTGAAGTAGAACCATGGAATCGGAAGTAAGACACGAACGTCGACAAGGAGGATGCGCGAAACAGCCCACCTGCGCGTTGGCAACGCGCCACAGCAGGCAGGTTGTGCGACAAGGGCCATGACATGCCCTGAAGAGCTTTGCACAAGCAGTGTGACATCTGCCAACACGGCCAGCTTCTGCTTCGCGACTGTTTTGATTTCCAGCGTGCCTACGCGGTGCCTCCATGTCACGGAGGTAAATTGGCGCGTTCACCTCTGTTCCACAGAGCTATTTCATGCCAGGCATAATTTTATACACCTCTCATTTACTATAAATAGGTCCCTTAGCTCCAAAAATCATTTGGTCACGATTTATTTCTGAAAAACTGCCAAGGAGTGAAGGGAGAAGTGGGAGAACTCACCTAGGGTTCATCAATTTCATCTTCTTTTCTACCAATTCTTGTAAGTATGTTAATCTAATTATTTTTTCTTGTAATTATACGAACTTGAGTGGCTAGAACCCTTCCTCTAGGGTTGAAACCACATGGTATGATTATGAATACATGAATTTATTTTGGTTTTAAGTTATTAATTGTTGTTTTGTCTTACATTCTTAATTATGGTTGTTTTTATAATTGATCACCATGAAAACACACACGTTACACCTAGATTACAACTTGAGAAAGTAAACCTAGGCAAGAACAAAGAATTTAGGGAGCAAGTTTGTATCTTACGATATAATTCGCTGTTAGGATAAGAAATTATACCTAATTTGCCTTGCTTGGTTGATAAAACAGGATGAGTTAGACACCAACATAGAATTGTCACATCACCACTAATAGAAGTAGTTGTGAAGCTAAGTTCAGTTAAATGATTAGAGGTATGAAAGTCCCTAATCAAAGAGCATAAACCCTGCAAACCACATCCATGTAATTGAATTTTCCACGAACTAGAATGTCACATCCCTGCTCAACAATGTAGGTATGAGGATAGTTTGTCATGTTTGGAGGCTCGAAAGACCATGAACATGCAATTATAATAATGTGAGATGACAATTGATAATTCCAGACTTAAACCATTACAAAGCATAGTATCGCATGATTATTCGTCCTTAGTTCTAGTTGCTTCTTGAATGTTTTCAGAGTATTTCTGTGACCATGGGTAGGGAGTTCAATTAAACTTAAATTTTATAGTTTTATGAAATTAAAGGCCCATGGGTAGGGAGTTCATAAAGAAGAGATTTTCGATGAATTTATGATGTTGATGAGATTTTGATGATGAAAAGCATGTTCTACGTTACCCATGTCTATAATCGAAGTATTGTATATGAATATAGTATAGTCAAGTATGATGATGCTTTGGGTAGTGCCCAATGTTGAATATGAATGATGACTTTCTTGAATTGACTTTATTACCTCGTTTTGGATTGAAATATCCCAAATTATCATGATTTCAAATGAATTGAATGAGTTTAAGCATGATAAGGTTTTGGGCAAGGCCCTTATACTAATGATGATGAAGTGATATTTCTAAAGTAGGCTTTCCACTTGATTTTGGAGTAAAGGCTCTCACTATTCTTTGAGCTTGTGGTATGTTTCATAGTAAAGCTTCTCATATGCATGAATTCATAATTGAGATGTATGTTTTTATTGAGCTTAATTTCATACGATGTTGAGCCTAAGCATGATTTCATTCTTGAGCTTCGTCAATAGACAATTTTGAGTTCATTTCCAAACAATGTTGAGTTTATGAATGATTTCATGTTGAACTTCATCACTAGACAATGTTGAGCTTCGTATTTATATGATGTAGAGCATTTCATGTTTTGGGAGAAGAGTCTAGCACCGAGCGGGCTAAGGGTCGACAACCCTATGCCCTAGAACTACGCATCAACATAGGTTTATTCTATTATATTTGGGACCTCCCTTGTGAGCTATCCCCAGACTTAATAGCCCATGAGCTTGATATTGATATCATGGTAGCATCCTCATCCCTAGATAGGTTATGAATGGTTCTGGCCACTTGAGTGTAATAGTCGGGACCACGTAAGCTCTATCGTGGTATGTCGCTTAAGTTACGAGTATCCCAGTGTCCATATGATTCAGATTTACATATTCACTACTCATGATCACTATGTATGCATGCATGTTCTAAAAGTAAGGTTTGACTCAATGTTTCGCTTTTCTATAAATATTGCATCTCATCTTTGAGTCATTCGAAATAGTTAATGTTATAAAGTTATGCATTGTCACATCATGAAGGGATTATGATTTTCAAAGAATGCATGTGAGTTCTCTCAGTTTTCTAAAAGCTTATGTTATGAAATGATTTAGTCAGATGATTTTACTTATTATAGCGGTTTTAATTACCTTTCATACTCGGTACATTCCACGTACTGACCGCATACTTTCTATGTTGTATCGTTTCATGATATAGGACCTAGCTCACTACTTCAGGCCCCGATCTTAGTCAGCTTATTCAAAGTCAGCTCATTCTTCGAGGACTATAGTTTCAGTTTCTTCTATATAATCCAGTGTCAACATTATGGAGCTAGTTGGGATCTTGTCCCATCAGCTCGTCAAGATTAGAGGCTTTTCAGACTTAGTCATGTATTCAGTTTCGAATGTTTATTCTTATGTGATGTTTCTTTAGACTTCCGCTGAGATTATATTTTTTGTTTTTTTCTATTTTCGAATGAATTAGTTGTATGCTTATGGTATGGGTCGACTCAGGGTCCCTTGTCCCGTGTCTACAATCCAGGCCTCTATTTGGGTCGTGAAAAACTTGATATCAGAGCCATAGGTTTGAAGTTTCCAAGGGAGTCTGAAAGCCGCGTTAAGTAGAGTCTTTTTCATGAGTGTGAAGCGCGCCACACTTATGACGAAGAGGCTACAAAACATTCTAAGAAATGTTCCCATTTTCCATGATCTATGTCGTGCGATAAAGAGTCTTTCTATCCCTCTAATTCGTGCTATTCACGATTGAATAGTGCACAGAGTTGGCGTCCTACCAGTTGAAGGGGGTTACACATATCTAGTTCCGTAAATGGAAGGATAGCAGGGTCGTCAGAGCAGGTCCAATCACTTGGGAGGAATTCCATGTTGCATTTCTGGATCAGTTCTTCCCTCGGGAGATGAGGGATCTGAAGGAAGCGGAGTTCGTAAATCTGAAGCAAGGGAGGATAACAGTACTATAGTATTCCCTTGAGTTCACCCGCCTATCGAAGTATGCTCCTGAGTTAGTGGCTGATTAGAGGGCGCGAGTGAGCGGGTTTGTGCATAGGATAGCAGATTACTTGGATAAGGAATGCAGGATTGCTATGCTCCATTAGGACATGGACTTTCCTCAGATGGTGTTGTACGCCCAACAGATGGAGGCAACACATTCGAGAGAGAGAGGCCAAGAGGGCCACGACTGATGATCACAGATTTCCTCAGCTTAGGTCAGGAGGCGGGCACCATTAGCAGATCCAGTAGAGATCATCCGCCCCAGCTTCATCAACCTTGAGTAGGCCATCTCGTCCTAGGTATGATTAGAGAGGGCGAGCATCAGGCTCGAGGGTTCAGAGCAGCAGGCCCACAGATTTAGGTGTTCCAATTTGTCGCAAATGTGGCCGAGGGCATCCAGTATAGTGCTTGGCAAGTTCGGGTGCAGGCTACCCGGACACACGCTTAGATTTTCTGGCAACAATATAGGATAAGGTTAGGGGTCGTGGCCCAGCTTCTAGCTCAAAAACCCTACCCCCTCACTCAACACATCAGGGGGAATCTACCAGTGCAACTGGCAGTCATCTCCAAAATAGATTCTATGCCCTAGCATCCCGTCAGGAGTAGGAGGTCTCCCCGGATGTGGTTACTAGTATGTTACGAGTCTTCCATGTTGATGGTTATGCTCTGTTAGATCCATGGGCCACCTTTTCCTTTGTGACACCTTATGTAGTCAGTAGCTTCGGAGTTAGTCCCGATGTCTTGTCAAAATCCTTTTTAGTTTCTACTCTTGTAGGTGACTCAGTTACGGCTATATGGGTGTATAGAGATTTCCCGGTCTTGGTCCTCCATAAGGTCACCTCAATAGATCTGATAGAGTTAGCCATGACCAATTTCGATGTTATTCTCGGCATGGATTGGTTGTATGCTTGTTATGCTTCCATTAATTGTAGGACCCGGTCAGTGGAGTTCAGATTTCCGGGTGAGCAAGTCTTAGAATGGAAGGGCAGTTCAGTTGTGCCTGTAGGTCGCTTCGTTACCTACCTCAAGGCAAAAAAGATGATTTCTAAGGGTTCTAGCATTATTTGGTTAGGGTCAAGGATGTTGAGTCAGAGACCCTGACTATCCAGTCAGTTTCAGTGGTATGTGAGTATCCAAAGGTCTTTGTTGATGATTTTCCAGGTATTCCTCCCGAGCGGGAGATTGACTTCGGTATTGACCTTCTTCCCGATATGCAGCCTATATCTATTCTTCCCTACAGGATGGCCCCACCCGAGTTAAAAGATTTTAAGGATCAGTTAAAGCATTTACTAGATAAGGGTTTCATTAGACCGAGCCAGTCTCCATGGGGTGCACCGATTTATTAGTTCGGAAGAAAGATGATTCCCTTCTTATGTGCATTAATTATGGACAGTTCAAAAAAGTCACTGTAAAGAACAGGTACCCCTTACCTAGTATTGATGATTTGTTTGATCATCTTCAGGGTGCTAAGTGTTTCTCAAAGATAGATCTCAGATCTAGGTATCATTAGCTTAGAGTCCAGGAAAGTGATATCCCGAAGACGGCGTTCAGAACATGATATGGTCATTATGAGTTTTTAGTTATGTCTTTTGGACTAACAAATGCTCCTGCAGCTTTTATGGACTTGATGAACAGGGTATTCAAGCCATATTTAGACATGTTCGTGATCGTGTTCATTGATGACATCTTAATATACTCTCGGAGCAAGGAGGAGCATGTCGCTCACTTGAAAGTAGTGTTTTAGACCCTCAAGGATCGCAAATTGTATGCAAAGTTCAGCAAGTGTGAGTTTTGGTTGGACTCCGTGGCATTCTTCGGCTATGTGGTGTCTAGCGAAGGCATAAAAGTAGATTCGCAGAAAATTAAGGCAGTGAAGAATTGGCCCAGAGCGGTGAATCCTTATGATATTCGGAGTTTCTTGGGCTTAGCTGGCTACTACCAGAGGTTTGTTAAGGGTTTCTCATCTATTGCAACGCCTTTGACTAAGTTGACTAAGAAGAAGGTGAAGTTTCAGTGGTCAGAGACTTGTGAGGAAAGCTTCCAGGAGCTGAAGACCCGACTCACTTCAGCACCAGTGTTGACCCTACCCAAGGGCACCGATGGTTTCGTGGTGTATTGTGATGCTTCTAGAGGTGGATTTGTGTGTGTGTTGATGCAGCGTGGAAAGGTGATAGCATATGCCTCTAGGAAGCTGAAGGTCCATGAGAAGAATTACCCGACCCATGAACTTGAGTTGGTTGCGGTGGTGTTTGCATTGAAGATATGGCGGCATTACTTGTATGTGGTCCACGTGGATGTGTTTACGAACAACAAGAGCTTGCAACACATGTTTACACAGAAGGATCTAAATCTTCGGCAAAGGAGGGTATTGGAGTTACTCAAGGACTATGACATGAGTGTCCTTTACCACCCAGGCAAGGCTACTGTGTTGCAGATGCGCTTAGTAGGCTCTTAATGGATAGTGTGTCCCATGTGGATGAGGGGGAGAAGGAGTTTGTGAAAGATGTGCACCGGCTTGCAAGGCTGGGAGTTAAATTGATTGACTCGACCGATAGCGGTGTTGTTGTACATAACGAGTCAGAATCGTCCTTGGTGGTGGATGTTAAGTTCAGGAAAGATGAGCATCCAATTTTGAGGAAACTGAAGAAGGTGGTGCAGAGTCAAAAGGTAGAGGTTTTCTCCCAAGAGGGAGATGGTGTTCTACGATATCAGAGTCGTCTATGTGTCCCAGATCTTGATGATTTGAGAGTTCGGATATTACATGAGGCACATGGTACTAGATATTTTATTCATCCAGGATCCATGAAGATGTATCGGGACTTGCGAGAAATCTATTGGTGGGATGGTATGAAGAAGGATATTGCAGAGTTCGTTGCGAAAAGTCCAAATTGTCAACAAGTTAAAGTCGAGCATCAAAGACCCGGAGGCATACTTCAGGATATTACCATCCCCACTTGGAAGTGGGAAGAGATCAATATGGACTTCATTACAAGCTTACCCCAGACTCGTAGGCAATATGACTCCATTTGGGTTATCATGGATAGGTTGACTAAGGCGGCTCATTTTCTACCGGTCAAAACTACCGACTCAGCAGAGGATTATGCCAAGGTATACATACGGGAGTTAATTCGATTGCATGGGGTTCCTTTTTCTAACATTTCAGATAGAGGTACCCAGTTTACCTCTAAATTTTGGAGGTCTTTTCAGAAGGGACTAGGGACTCAAGTCAAACTCAGCACGGCCTTTCATCCGCAAATAGATGGTCAAGCCGAGCGAACAATCCATCATTAATATCGGCTGCATATAGTCAGTGGATCTCAATCCATCTGAGAGAACCAACACAATCCCAGGAAGGCTCAGACATGCTGAACCACTATCGAATCATGTCTCGATTTGGCACTACATAGGACATCATCCTCAACCTTATAGGTCATTTCACTCCTTGGGCTCAACCCTTTTGCCGGAAACACTCTCGTGTGTCGGGTATCCACAAGCCACAAGGTAGAAATCAGAGCATACAATCATGGAAAGTACATACAAAACCAATGTTCACACACAAACTACACATTTGAGAAAGGTAAAACATTCCAACTCTTACTACATCCCCCAAAGTTCTATCAGCAAGGCCAACACAGCCACCGACTAAAATTATAACCAAAAAACATTGCCACCATCAATCCTAACCACCACTAAGCCATCAATTAACCCAAAAAACCACCTTAACAACATAAACAACCCAATATAGATGTATTAAGACAACAACAGCTACTGAAAAAACTTAACTACCCGATCATTATCACAAATCTATTTGCTAGTCCCAACCACGCCCTTCAATGGCCAAATCCGAAACTAGCAATCAACCCAGCACACACACACACACACAAACATATATATATATATATATATATGCACATAATACCATATAACCAGCACCTCAACNATATATGCACATAATACCATATAACCAGCACCTCAACAAGCTTAGGAAGGACACAATTTTAAGGCTCAAAAACAACCAATAAGAACGAGTTTATGAGTAGTGATACTTCGCTGAAACCATGCCAAAATGGAAGAAATAGAATCCTTAAGGTACCTTAAACTCCTATGAAGCAAGCTACTCGAATGCTTACTTCGAAAAGAACAGAAAGACTACCTAATAACAGAAGCTCATGACCCAATCACGTTGATAACATGTTCAACAAAGAAACAACCCAAAACGACACTTACTCAGCGAACTTCCAAAGAAATCGGCGATAGAATCTCTGAAACAACAACCTATTATTTCTAATGAATTCATAAATAACATGAACAACTAATAAATACCAAATAAATAATACCTAGCAATAACTTCACCACGAACAGCCACCAAAAGCCCGATAAAGACAACAAAACGCAAGCTACACGCAGTTCCCCACTTCCCAACCTTCGATTCCACCTTTGATTATGTTTCCTTAGCCCAAAACCATCAAGAACGTGTTGGAGAACCTCTAGGGAGAACTTTAGCTGCTGGAAATTTCTGGATATGGGTAAGAACCACCGACCAAGGGGCTCAAAATAGTCCTGCACTCCCTTGGCCTGTTTTTGACGTGCCTGCTTGTGCGGTCTCGCAAAAATGCGAATATCATCCTATTTCGAAGTTGGATTTATGAATGATTTAATGCATTGAAAACTAGACTCATAGAAATTTAATTTTATATGTCATAGGCCCCTTAAATCCTTATATATTTGGAAAAAATTGTCGATATATTTAACCCAAATTTTAGAGAATTTTAAGAAAGAAATTTGCGATAAATTTTGCCGAATTTCGTTCTACAACTTTATCGACGTCCAATCATAAATACGATCATAGAGTGACTCAAATACCTTATAAAACTTTCTTATTATCCTATTGAGTATTCTTAGTCCTATATTAAAAGTACAAATTTATTTTTCAAATTATACAGGGTGTTATACTTATCTTTTCATCTCTTTTACCCCTCAACTTAGGAGAGAGCTTAGGTTGACCTGCAAGCTATTTATTTAGTGAAAACTTTGAGAAATCATTTAGTTTTTCAGTATACCTTAAGTTGGGGATCCCCAGGTTATCCCTAAATAAGAAAGTTCCATAGCATGAATAGATTTCCCTTTTATATTCTCATTTGTTAATTTATGTATTGGGCAACCTTTCTCTTTATTTATTTATATTCATGATCCATGTATTAGTTGCATAATCTTTCAATTGAGTTGATAAGACTTCCCCTTCTTGGGATAAGTGTGAGGCCTTCGTCCCCAAACATTCTAATCTCAACCTTTGTCTTCTTGTGATGTCTTGACTCTTATTTTTCACTTGAGTTATTAATATAAGTATGCCTCAACATGACATTATTTGTCTAGTGGTCACTACCGGTATGCATTTATTTACAAAGTTTATATTTGCATGATATGGAAATTTGCTTATCCTTGTTCTTGAGGACTCTATCTAGTTTGAATATGCTTATAGGTTAATTTGGGTGAAAAGTCTAGTATAGGCCCGATAAGCTTTGTCATGAGTTTAACAACTAATTGTCCAAATTATTGATATATGACCATTTTTTACTTGAATATGATGACCTTTCTTTATTGTTAATGACCCTTTAGTGAAATCTTGTCATTCTTAATATTTAAGCATTAGATATTAATCCATGTTTAATTGTTTAAGTTATACTAATCTTTTTTTTTTTGTTACTTTGTATATGGATTCGCATTTGGTCCATTTTTGGACCCTGAATGCATTATTTCACCATGCGAGAGGCTCAACACCCTCCTCTCTATTGAGTCAATTATCAGCAAAATAAATAAAATGGTCCTAGTCTATGAGCACAAGCGAAAACATATTCTGGAGAGTAGGAAATACTTTGGCCAAAGCCCAAGTGTCAAATCAGAAGAGAAGAAGCTTGATGGAAATGAGAATAACAAGTAGAGAATACATTCTCCAATCCCAATGATTTAAAAAGTAGAATCTGCAGTAGTGGGTCAAAGGCCTTATTAGGTTTTTCTGTCACCACTCCAAATAGGCAGGTCATGCGGACACCTATATCGAATTTACTCAATAGGAGAACCCCTTCTGAAATATTGCATAACATACACAAAATTACTCATTAATTTACACTAATCAATAAAAATTAAAAAATATAAATAAAATTTTTCAAAACCTTGAATCTCCCAATATCTGGTCTAGATAGGTACAAGAACTCTAATAAAATACATGACAAAAAAATGATACATCTTCGTTTGAGAAGAAGATCACGTAAGTTGATGCTGAATATTCCACGTCAACCAAGGAACTTCAATCTCCCATAACCTACACCAAAAAGGCGTAGCAAGGTAGTATCAGTAAACCACACATCATGATAGGTATCATCAACCGACTAAAGTTAGTTTACATAACAGAATAATAATTAACATAAAATCAACATTAATAAATTCAACAACTACAACACTCATGTAATATCCCACTAACTTTATTCACTATATTATCATCTCTTATGGCTCATCAAGGTTCGTGCAATTACCCTACAATCGTAATCGTTATTTAATCTACCAATCTGCTTCTCTCTACTTCCGTTGCAGTGAATACTTGGTCCGCTACAGCGGTCCTGCAGTCGCGGCGATGTGCCCACTACAGCTCCAACCCAAACAGATATCAACCAATATCTCCTAATCTAGTTCTGTTTTATTCCACCATATAACTTTTATAGCACAACTTCCTCACTTATAATTTCACTAACATTGCCCATGTCCGTTTCTACCATTTATTGACCTATTTCATTAATTACCAGATTTTTCTGATGCTCCATAATTTCAGTATATTAGATAATAAAGTCAATAGCTATTCCCTGGTGATTCACTACCAATTTAGTCAAATACTTTATATTAACTTCTATTAATCACCAATGACAACTTTGATCTAATATTCATTCACAAATACAAATTAAATAATTCAATTACACACAAGGAATCAATAAAGCACATCGAGGGAGTTGGATCCCCCACAATTAAAGTACATGCACATACCTGTCTTCATACCACCAATATGCCATATAACATCATACATATACCATATCATCATATACTGTGCTCCAACCATGTTTCTCACCTTAAACCGAACCATGCCGATATATCTTGTATCACACTGGTATACCTATACCTTTTTGTCACTGCAACCATATGTATATCAAACCATACTCACATATTCTTTGTCTTACAAT
>JACEIK010000260.1:140494-156587 GCA_018107945.1 Datura stramonium
AAACCTTCATCATACTTATCTTTGTACTCATATTCATACACCCAGTCACATGGTATTTTATCCATACCTATTTGCGTACTCCCTCATACTGCTCGCCTGGATGCTCACCTCGGGTATGCGTCACTCATTTCTCCAACCCTCATTCAAAGTCTGATCATACTATTTTGCTCATCTAAGTTCTCTCCCATCGGCCCCAGGCCTCACATTCACCATCACATTAATGATTTTCCTTACCATATCATACCATATCTCATACACATATTCAATCAATACCAACTCGCCCCTCAACCTCAGGACACACATCATAACAAAACAAACAATAAATCACACATGACAAGATTTATATACATCTAAATCGATGAGTATAATCAAATGCATAGTTTCAAACCCAATTTTATACTCAAATATTTATAATATTGATTTTATCCACAATCATCACAAAGAAGTGCAACTTGACCTGCTTTCTAGTTTAGGCTCTGCTACAGCGGCATTACTTCTGCCACAACGATCTCACTGTAGCGGTTCCATACCCACTGCAGTGGTATTGTTCGGTAGTACTTCAACCAGTTCTTTCCCTATTTTTCTCATAGATCGTTCTTCATAATTTCATACCCTACACTATATCATCTTCCACTTGGAGGCAGCACCATAATAAGTTTATTCAACAATTAATTATTAGTGGGGAAATCGTAA
Source organism: Datura stramonium (assembly GCA_018107945.1). NCBI lineage: Eukaryota > Viridiplantae > Streptophyta > Magnoliopsida > Solanales > Solanaceae > Datura > Datura stramonium. Next base: position 141,188 of record JACEIK010000260.1, read on the forward strand.
TCACAAATAATGTCCACTGACCCAAACATTATTTATCACTCACATAACATGTAGGTTATTATGTAAGCTCTAACTCTTCCAATTCGCGAGTTTTACATTTCGTCCGATAATAATCATAGTCCACCCTTAAACCCTCACTTACTGCATCCTTAAATATGATTTGTATGAATAATCATTCAAGGTTACAACTCAGAAAGAATAACTATATAATTCTTTTTACATATAAAAATATCGAACAACACCCGAAGGTCATTCTACATAATATAAAATTGCTCTCACCTACACCCCCCACGCATAGAATATTTTTATTACAATCTCTTCCCTAGGGTTTTTCACACTATGGGAATATTACCACCCCTTTTCTATTTCTTTCTTCCTCAAACTCTTACCGGTTTTGAATATTTGATAATAATTTATTTAAGTTTCAATCCTACCTATCAAAAGTATATCAACTATACACACGTATATCTTTAGCTAACCAAAGTCTAACACAAAAGTGAGTGAACCATAGCCTACCATGTGCCAAGCTATCATCAATATGTTCCCAATTGCATGCCTGCACTAATTCCTGATTTATTGCAGAAAAGTCCTAGCTATGGACGATGAACCTCTATCTCCTTGTTTTCTTCTTGTTTCAAAAGTTTATTTTCTGTTTTTTGGCGTTTTTATTAAGCCCTTTTTGAGAAAATAGGTTTTTAAAATCCTACCTAGAATAGGATTGTGGAGTTTTAGTCCACATCATCTGCTGCAGTGCGACCAACTACCGTTGCAGCAGTTCCACTATGGAGAAGAAGACCCTGTCATGGTGGATGTGCTCCTAGCCCACAGATTTTGACTTATCTCATTCGATCTTTCTAATCTCACACCCCTTTGTTTTGGGGGGGCTTCGTTCTCATTTTTCAAAAAATTTAAATTTGCCTGCTCTTAGGTGGTCGGGGTGCTATAGTGGTCGAGGGGGTCGTTACATTTTATCTCCTTCCTTTACATCATTTGTATATATTTTATCTACTAACATTATTTTAGACTTGGAAAAATATTATCCCTGCGGAGATTGAATATAGTAGATGTTCCATTACTTTATCATGGTCTCTTTTTAATACTTAATGTTAGTTGTATTTATATGTCTTTCTTCATATTTCACTATGTTTATGTCTTTTTCTAAGATTAAATGTATTAAAAACACCTAACTTATATTGACTTTTCATTTTAGAACATATCTATATGTTATTTTGGAATTTAGATAATTTATACAATAAAATGGCTAAGTATGGAGTGAGGCAGGGACTTTTCTTCACGAAGCTCATCTCAAGGTACCAAATCACTTTGGAGCTAGCTCCGCAGAATGATAAGGGAAGAGATCAACAAAACTCACCAAGTATGGAACAAGTTCAGGACCTCGCGTAGTGAAGACTACAACGTGAGGAGAGCTTTAGTTAGTGCTCACACCTCAAGGAGTGATAATGCTCAAATACACTCATCGTTTTGAGAAAATGTGTAAGTGATAGTTGTATCAAAATAAATATTCCCGACATATGTTGGGATCGAATCCCACAGAGAATTGAGTCGATAATTCAAGAGTTATAAACTAATTCAAACAAGAACGCATAATTGTTCAACATTTAAAAAGTAAAATTAGGGGGAAATTAAAGGGAAATAACTATCTAATTCTAAACTAAGACTAATTGGGGGAAATTCCTATTGAAGTAATCATAAGTGATATGGCTAGGGGCATTATGTAGATTAGATCACAATTAAATCGGAAATTTCTTCAATTCCTTAGTTTAATACTTGGCATAGATAGCAATGGATAATTCACATTCTCTTATTTTTCAACCATAAGAATATTATGCCTTTGGTTTTTTCAAACTCCAAAGTCAATTCAAGTAATCAACCACACAAGCTTGAAGAAGGACTAGCTATTTCTAGCCCTGACATTTAATGGAGTGAAAATGTGAGTTTTAACAATCTCTAGCTTAATCTCACACACAAACATTCAAATTCCTCACTAATATCTTCTCACCCAATTCTCACCTTTCTCTTTCAAGCAAAAGCAAGAAAAGTAAAGAACAATTTATGTTTGCAAACCATCAATTTTTAGCAATTAAAATTTGAAGAAGATAGTAGATCTATACTTGCAATAAAAATCCAAAAGCAATTTATCAAAACCTAATCAAATTAACAAACCCACCATGAATATACCTCTAGCTAGCAAATTAGTCAAGCATACTTAAAGATAGAGAGAAGATACCAATAGGATTTCCTTCACATTCATCATATTAGCTTCAAAAAATTTCTTCACAAGCTCTTAAAACAATGGTGGAATTCCCCCAAAATGGGTTAAATAAAAAGAAGAAGAAAAGTTCTATCTAACTCTACAGTTCTATGATAATAAGATTCTCCCAAATATTCTATGAAAAAGATGAAGTCTAGATGAATGAATGAGTGGTGTACAATTAAAGTTATATAAAATTATATACTTTCTTGTGTAAAAGTTTCCCCAAATGCCCTTGAGGCTTTTAGATTCTTTGGAGACCTTTCTGGACCTTTTTACCTTTCATTAGATAGCCTCACCTGCGAAAGCACTGGCTTTCAGCCGGTGCCAATCCGTGGAGTACCGACTGTCCACCGCCCAAAAACAGCCACAAGCAGTGACCACCAGCGGTTTAATGGGTGTTTAGCCGCTGCCAATCTGCCAATAGCCAGTTGAGTAGCCTATTTGGGCAATCACTTCAGCGTTTCTCCCTTCCGGATCCGCATTTAGCCGATTTAAAGCATATCTTTGCACCTCTTCTTGAGCTCAAATTTTTCATTATTTTTGGCTCCTCTCCTTCATATGCTAACTCATCAAATTCCATCTCAAACTTCATGTGTTTTGCTACATTTCATGCTTTCTCGACTCATGTGAAGTGGTTACAAAGAATTAAAGAGAAAGAGCATAAAATTCACATAAACGACTTGAAACCTAGACAAAAACTCATGCCTAGGAGTCTAATGAGTTGTTAAATTTTCAACTAATCAAGGAGCAGAAGGGCAAGGTGAAAGTGGTTAAGTACAAATTTGGAAGATAACCTTGCCTCATGAGGTCAATTGAAAGACCATTTAAAGCATTAGAGATTGCACCATGAAGCTAGTACTTGGGAGCAAAAAAATTGGTTAAGTGTGAAAATCAACAGGGACCTCATTGTGAAAAGTCTAATGTGAGGTTTGGCTATGCTTTGGAGCTCATGTTGTGAGCTGAGGTATTTAGTAAGGGAAATTATTCTAAGTAAAAGATGACTTTGGATGGGCTTTTAGGTTAAATAGTACCTAGTTTGTTTTAAGAAGGTTTCGGATGTTTTAACATAATAGAGAAAAGAGTAAAGCCATTCTTCACAGAGTTATCTCTTTTACATTTATTATTTCATCTTTTGTTGGATTGATCATGAACAACTATTATCGTAATCGAATAATGAGTAGCTAAAATTTTCATGCTCCAAAAATTAGGGAGGCATGACAGGTACCTGATGCCTCACTTGACCGGGTGAATCCTATAACTAACAAATAAAATAATTTATAGAAAAAGCCTGAGCCAATGAGGCTTGGCACCACAATACAATATATAACTAAAAGAGAAAAAATTACTAACCAACAGAGTATACACAGTTCTAAATCAAAAGTTGGACCACAATCCCAAATCTGAATATACAATAGGCCAATAAGGACAAATTCTGGAACAACAACTATAAAATAGGGCTGATAAGGCCTACAACAACACTACAATCCAAAAACATAAGTCTACGAGCCTCGAAGAGTTCAACAGTAGATATATGATTGAGATAGGGACTCAAGCTACCAAAACAATTATATATACACAAAAGAAACCAATAGGTAACTCCAGACAGCATGGAGCTTACCAATAGCTTAAACTCCGCTAAGTTACGAGGATCACAACCTACCTATCGATAAAATACATGTAGGCATATATGCAGCCCCACTAGGCTTAGAGAATCAGTATAAAGAGTGTATTGAGTATATAAGGTAATAGAAAAGATATATATCATACAAAAGAAGGGATACCAACATATCAACCCCAACCTACAACCAATAGTATCAATTCACACTACCTTACCTTCCCTCATTCTAGGCCTAAAAAAACAAACAATCACCTCGATCACCAATCGTCTCTAATAACTACCATTAGAAAAAAGTTATAGACTTACAAGCTAACGATACACACAAGTATGACCTTATCAGAAATAGTCATGGACTTCTAGGACATCACTGAGCCCCAAAGGAAACACAAGGAAATTTTTTTAAACAAAATCATATGAACAACATAGCACTAGACCAACCATACCAAATCGATTCACTAATGTACCACCCATCACATGTTTTCCTACTCAATGAAATTGAGGGTACATTTGTTTAATATAGATAAAGGGTATGTTGCAAGTAGGGAGTGGTGAATGAAAAGAAGATTTTTTATTGAATTGAAAAAGATATCGATATAAAATTTCTCCTTGATAATGATGTACGAGAAAATTAAAGAGTGTGTTAAACAAAAATGGGGACATAAGGGAAAGAAAAAAGAGTGGTTGAAATTCGATGAAATAGAGAAAACACTGAGGATGCTTTTCACATTAATAGAGAACTTGAAGTTAGCACACTTAAATACCTGTAGCTTGTAGAAAAATCTACATACTTTTTAATCCACGAGCTCTCACTGACTTCTTGTTATGAATTCTTATGTATCTTCTAAATTATTTAAACTCTTATTATATTGTATGAGAGATTGTGATGAGGATAAATTATTTTGACCAATAAGATTTAAGTAACAAGACTATATTTAATTGATTAGAACTTGTCACTTGTACACGTGGAATATTTTTATGGGCCTTTGATTTGAATTCGCTGGCTATGTCATGTGAACGTATATCATGATTCTATTATCTATTTCATTTGACTTGACTCGCCTCGTCATTTGACACATGACACCAAATTATGCCTCTAGAAAAGAATGTTGGTCATTTGTAGCCCAACCGAATGGGGTAGTTCAATATAATTGAATCATTAACTAAATTCACATTTATAGGACATGAATGTCAAATATATCAATTCAAAATATTTATTTGTACTAGTATATCTTAAAAATAGCCTGAATTTTTTGTGAATTTAAATTTAATAAAATTTAGCCGTCTAAAGTAATATTAAAAAAATTTAAAATGATACTACATAGTCTCCAGAATAATAAAAGATGTGATTTCTAGTTGAGAAAAAAGATTTTCTCTACAAAGATCCCTGAGTCTGCATTGGATTATGTTGATAATTCATTGGAAAATGTGCTACTTGAGAACTAGACACTCGGTGTCACCTGCATATTAAGTTTAAGATAAAAATCAGTAGGAGATTATGGTGTAATAGGTATGATGAATTTATTTTTCTAATTAAATAAGTCAGTTTTAAAAAAAATTATTCCAAATAACAGAAAATGACTTCTTTCACTTTTAGATGAAGTCAATTTCTTCTAGAATGCTCTCAATTCTTGATTTCATGAATTCTTCTATCTATTGTATGAAGACAGTAGTTAGCATTCTCTCTATTTTTATTTTTCTAAAATACCCTCAATAGGTATCTTGCAATCATTAGTAGGAAAAGTTATTTGGTCTTCTAAAAAAAATTAAATTCAACTTCATTTGGTTCCTTTCCCACCTTCTTTAGTCTTCATCTTTTCTTTCCAACCTTCAATAATTAAACCTAGTTTATCCTTGAGACTAATATTTAAAGTTTTTAAGTATTTATATATTTAGTGTGTATGACAATAATGTGTTTTTGATCCTTCATTAAAAAATGAAAAGAAAAACAAAAATTTAAGAAAATAATAGATCTGTTTTGCTTACATGTCTTTTGATCTATAGAAATTCAACTAAAACAAGTTAAGGCTACCCCCTTCCTTGAAAAAAAAAGGAGAAGAATACAGGAAAAATGACAGTCAAATAAAAAAAACATTTTTAATTTTGATGATCCAATCCCTGATCACAAAAGTTTCATAGTTAAAAATAATAATAATAACTTATATGAATATCTTTAATACATAATTAATCACGTAGAAAATATACAATTGCGATATTATCAATAAATAAATATAATTTGTAATACCCCGAAAATTATAAGATCATACTCGGAAGTTGAAACAGAGTAAACAAAAATTTCTGCACCAGGTCATAGGAAGAGTCGTCGAGTAACCTGTCATGAACCCGAGGAGAGGCTGGGACGTGGGTTAAAGTTTTGGTTTTTGGGTGACCACGGATGTGACGAGGAGTCGTGATCAGCATCAAGACTCATCATATCACCTGTGTTCAAAGATGGTTGAAGGATGAACGAAGAGCGGGTAGTGCACCTAACGGGTCATCACCACGATTCGTCGGGTACACCAAGAGTCGTAGTGTCCCCTGTTGTGACCAAGCCAGGTAAGTTTCCAGTGTTGATTAGGGAACGTGACCACGAGTCACATTCTAGGTAACGGGTAATCTAGTCCCTCATGGGGACTGGCAGGATGTTTTTCCCTGCATAAAGCTTTTTTCATAATTTCTAAGTTCTTAAGGCCTAAACTACGTCGTTTTAAGTTCAGAATAGAGTGTTTTATGATTAAGACATATGATTAAGTATGTCTTATGATTTCATGAATTAGCTTACCACATGGTTTTGGAGTCAAGAATGCCATTATTTTCAACTTGTGGTATGGTTTGAGCCAAGATTCCTCGTGTTATGATTTCAGATTTATGTATATATGTAATGACTCAGCTTCATCTCAAGACGATGGTTCAGCTTCGCTGAAAAATGATGGAGAGCATATGTATGTTTTTTAGAGTAGTGTCTAGCACTGAATAAGCTAATGGTCAGTCAACCCGATACGTCAAAATTACACACCAACGTAGGTATGTTCAGATTATTTGGGACCTCCCTTGTGAGCTTCCCTTCCCCCAAGGGGCCTTCAACTCGATATCGATATCATGGTAATGTCCTTAGCCCTAGAAAAGCTTTGGATGGCTATGCCCACTTCAGTGTGATAGTCGGGACCACCTAAGCTCTATCGTGATAATGTCAGTTATATGATGAGTCTCCTATTGTTCTTCATGATTTCAGTTATGCATATACATCAGTCATGATATTATGTTTTCAGCAGGTTTGACCCAATGTTCATTTTTACTTATGATTATCAGTTTTTAGCTTTAGGTCATTTGATTCAGTTATGATGTTCAGTTATGTTAAGATCATGATTTCAGAAAATAACATGTAATCCCTACTCTCAGAATCTTATCTTTATTATGTTTTATTGTATCCATGATTTATTATTTTACTTTTCTTGCATACTCGATACATTCCACGTGACCGCATACTCTATGTTATATCATTTTATGATACATGCTCCAATATCCAAGCTCAGTCCCGCCACTAGTCAGATTCCCAGTGTTATTTTTCCTTAGCCCCAGTCGGTGAGTCCTCATCTTTCGAGGGCACTTCTCATTAGTATTATTTTATATTTTAAGTTTTATAACTATAGTGAGTTAGTTGGGGTCTTATCCCATCAACTCATCAGTGTTAGAGGCTTTTTGGACATAGTTTTTATTCAGCTCTAAACTTCTGTATGTATTAAGATGTTATGTTTCGTTTAGACTTCCACTATGTTATTTATGATGATCTCCCGCTTATCTATGATTGAGTTAGATATATGTTCATTCCATGGGTCGACTTGGAGCCTCTCAGGGTTTCTTGTCCCGTGTCTCGATCCAGGCCTATGTTTGGGTCGTGACAAACTTAATATTAGAGCATTAGGTTTTGAAGTTTCCTAGGGTATCCGAAAGCTGTGTTAAGTAGAGTATTTTTCATGAGTGTGAAGCATGCCATACTTATGATGAAGATGGTACGAAACGTTTAGGAAACGTTCCCTTTTTTCATGATCTAAGTCGCACGATGAAATGTCACTCTATCCTTCTAACTAATGCTATACGCGTTTGCAGAATCATGCCTCCCCGTAGAATTACTGGAAGGAGAAATGGAAATGGAAAGTTCCATGAGAATGGCAATGGAGACGGGCACCAGCAGGCCCCACAAGCCCATGAGGAGCACGTACCCGATCTGGTTTCCCATGCAGAGCTTATAGCAGCCATTCAAATGTTAGCCCATGCCTTGACCGCCCATGCCTTGACTGCCCAAGTCAATCAGCAGGCGGTAGCGCATGTCCCTCAGAAGGGGAATACAACGATGGCAAGAGTTAGAGACTTTATAAGAATGAACCCTCTAGAGTTCCTTGCGTCAAAGGTGGATGAGGATCCACATGAGATTATTGAGGAAGTTTTGAAGATCACCCAGATTATGGGGGTGACTGGAGAGGATGCACCGATTTATCCTCCTACTAGTTGAAGGGGGTTGCGCACATTTGGTTCAAGAAATGGAAGGATAGTAGGGCAGTTGGAGCAGACCCTATTAGTTAAGATGATTTCCATGTCGCTTTACTAGATTGGTTCTTCCCTCGGGAGATGAGGGAGATCAAAGAGGCCAAGTTTGTGAATCTAAAACAAGGAAAGATGACGGTTCAGGAGTATGCCTTGGAGTTCACTCGTCTGTCCAAGTATGCACCTGAGATGGTGGCGGATCAGAGAGCTAGTGTGAGCAGGTTTGTACATAGGATAGCAGATTACTTGGTTAGGGATTGCCTGACCATGATGCTTCTTCAGGATATTGACTTTGATTGAATAGTCCTGTACACCCAGCAAATAGAGGTGGTACTGATGAGGGAGAGGGATAGAGGCCAAGAGGGCAAGAACTAGTAGCTTTGGATTCTCCCAACAGAGACCTAGTGGGCACCGTCACCAGTCCCACCAGAGATCTTCAGCCCTAGTGCCTCCGGCTATGAGTGTTCCATCTAGGTCCAGGCACGATCATAAGGGGTGAGCATCAGGCTCGAGAGGGAAGAGTAGTAGACCCACAAAGATCAGCCCTCCAAAGTGTAACAGATATGGCCGTAGACACACAGGTTAATTTTTGGTGGGTATAGGTGCTTGCTTTAGGTGCGGGAAGCCTAGACACATGCTTAGAGATTGTCTAGCATCCAGACAGGGTGATGATAGGGGCGGAGGCCCAGATTCTAGTTCATTAGCTCCACTAGCACACCCAGCATAGCAGGGGGCATCCACTAGTTCAGGTGGTGGACAGCGCTAAAATAGATTTTATGCCCTAGCATCCCTCTAAGAGAAGGAGGTCTCTCCAGATGTAGTTACTGGTATATTGTGACTACTCCATATTGATGTATATGCATTGTTAGATCTAGAGGCTACTTTATCATTTGTGATACCCTATGTTGCTAGTAGTTTCAGATTCGGTCCCCAAATCTTATTAGAACCCTTATCAGTCTCTACTCCAGTTGGTGATTCAGTTATATCTAGACGGATATATAGAAAAGCCCTATCACAATCCTTCATAAAATCACCTCAACAGATTTAGTAGAGTTAGGCATGACCGATTTTGATGTTATCCTCTTCATGGATTAGTTATTTGCATGCTATGCCTCATTCAATTGTAGAACTCATGCAGTAGAGTTCAGATTTCTGGGTGAACCAATCTTAGAGTGGAAGGGTAGTCCACCTGTGCCTGTAGGTCATTTCATTTCCTACCTTAAGGCCAGAAAGATGATTTCTAAGAGTTGCATGTACCACCTAGTTAGGTTTAAGGATGCTACACCCGATACCCTGACTATCCAGTCAGTTCCAGTAGTATGTAAGTATCCAGAAATGTTCCTAGATAATCTACTAGAAATTCCTCCCGAGAGGGAAATTGATTTTTGTATTGACCTCCTTCTCCATACGAAACCTATATCTATTCCTCCTTACAAAATGGCTCCAACTGAGCTAAAAGAGTTTAAGGAGCAGTTGAAAGAACTCTTATACAAGGGTTTCATCAGACTTAGAAAATCCCCATGAGGTGCACCAGTGCTCTTTGTTCGAAAGAAGGATGGTTCCATTCAGATGTGCATTGATTATCAGCAATTGAACAAGGTTACCATCAAGAACAAGTATCTCGTCCCTAGGATTGATGATTTTTTTGACCAGCTTCAGGGTGGATAGATATAAGATTCGAATACCATCAACTCAGGGTTCGGGAGAGTAACATCCCGAAGACAGCCTCCAGAACTCGATATGGTCAATATGAGTTTGTAGTTATGTCTTTTGGACTAATGAATGCTCCTGCAGTTTTTATGGATTTGTTGAATAGGGTGTTCAAGTCATACTTAGATATGTTCGTGATTGTGTTCATAGATGACATCCTTATATACACTCTAAGTGATGAGGAGCATGCCGCTCATCTAAGGGTGGTGCTACAGACTCTTAAGGACCACCAGTTATATGCTAAATTCAATAAATGTGAGTTTTGGTTGAGCTCGGTGGCATTTTTGGGTCATGTAGTATAGAGTGAGGGTGTACAAGTACTCTCAGAAGATAGAAGCAGTGAAGAATTGTCCTAGACCGGTGAATCCTTCGGATATTAGGAGTTTCTTGGGTTTAGCTGGTTATTATCTGAGATTTGTTGATGGTTTTTGATCTATTTCAGTCCCGTTGGCTAAATTGACCGAGAAGAAAAGGTGAAGTTTCAATGGTCGGATGCCTGTGAGAAGAGCTTCTAGGAGTTGAAGAATCGAATCACCTCAGCACTAGTGTTAACCCTACCGGAGGGTACCGATGGGTTTGTAGTATATTGTGATGGCTTGAGGATTGGCATTGGTTGTGTATTGATGCATCATGGCAAGGTTACAGCATATGCTTCCAGGCAGCTGAAGGTTCATGAAAAGAATTATCTGACTCATAATCTTGAATTGGCAGTGGTAGTTTTTGCTTTGAAAATTTGGAGACACCATTTGTATGGGGTCCATGTAGATGTGATTACGGACCACAAAGCCCACAATACGTATTTACCTAGAAGGATCTGAATCTACATCAAAGGAGGTGGTTGGAGTTACACAAGGATTATGATATGAGTGCCCTGCTAATGTGGTAGAAAACACTTTTAGTAGGCTTTCTATGGAGAGTGTGTCCTATTTAGATGAGGGAAGAAAGGATCTGGTGAAGGATGTGCATCAACTTGTACGATTAGGAGTTCATTTGGATAACTCGACCTATGGTTGTGTTATTGTTCAAAACAGATCAGAATCATCCTTGGTGACTGATGTAAAAGCTACACAAGCTGAGGATTCTATCTTGGTGAAGTTGAAGGAAGCCGTTCAGAATCAGAAGGTAGAGGTCTTCTCCAAAGGGGGAGATGGTGTGCTCCGATATCAGGGTCATTTATGTGTACCGTCTATTGATGATTTGAGAGACTGGATGTTGCACGAGGCTCATGGTTCTAGATATTCCATACATCCTGGTGCCACCAAGATGTACCGTGACCTATGGGAAGTCTATTGGTGGAATGGCATGAAGAAGGACATAGCAGAGTTCGTGGCTAAGTGTGAATTGTCAGCAAGTGAAAGTGGAGCATCAAAGATCGGGAGGTGTGCTTTAAGACATCAGTATTCCTACTTTGAAGTGGGAGGAGATTAATATAGAGTTTATCACAGGGTTGCCTCGCACTTGTCGATAGTATGACTCCATTTAGGTGGTTGTGGATAGGTTGACTAAAGAAGCTCATTTCTTATCGGTCAAAACTATCGATTCAGCGGAGGATTATGCTAAATTATACATTCGGGGTTAGTTCAGTTGCATGGAGTGCCATTGTCCATCATATTAGATAGAGGTACTCAGTTTTACCTCCCAGTTTTGGAGATTGTTTCAAAAGGGACTTGGTACTCAGGTCAAGCTTAGCGCAGCGCTTCACCCGAAAATAGATGGTCAGGCTGAGCGGACTACTCAGACTCTTGAGGACATGTTGAGAGAATGTGTGATTGACTTAAACTGTAGTTGGGATGACCATTTGCCTCTTATTTAGTTTGCGTATAACAACAACTAGCATTCCAGCATTCAGATGGCTCCGTTGAGGCTCTCTATGGGCGGAGTTGTAGATCGCTTATTGGTTGGTTAGAAGTCGGAGAAGCTATGATGATAGGTCCAGATTCAGTCCATGAGGCCATGGAGAAGTTCAATTTATAAGGGACAGGTTGGAAACAACTCAGAGTCACCAAAAGTCCTATGTGGATGTGAGGAGGAGAGAACTTGAGTCTAAAGTGGATGATTGGGTGTTTTTAAAGGTGTCTCCCACGAAGGGAGTGATGAGGTACGGAAAGAAAGGGAAACTCAGTCCCCATTATGTTGGTCCGTACTGGATTATTAAACGGGTTAGCAAGGTAGCATATGAGTTGGAGTTTCCCTCAGAGTTGGCTTCAGTTCATCCAGTTTTTGATGTATGGCTCTTAAAAAAGTGTTTGGGTGATCCAGCTCTGGTTGTTTCGGTGGACAGTGTCAGTGTGAAAGACAGCCTTAGTTATGAAGAGGTCCTAGTGGAGATACTGGATCTTCAGGTTTGTAAGCTAAGAAACAAAGAAGTAGCTTCAATCAATGTGTTATGGAGGAATCAGCATGTTGAGAGAGCTACGTGGGAAGCCGAAGCAGATATGATGGCTAAATACCCGCATCTATTCCCTTATGGATCAGTTTCAACTTGAGGTATCAGTTTCCTCCTTAGTACTCTATTCAGTTTCATGTTCAGCTCATGTAACCTAATTTCTTTCATGTAAGTGGATGTATGTGTGATTCAAGAATGCAGTTCAGTCATGTAGTTCAAATCGGAGTCGGTCACTCCGTTAGTTTTCAACATGCATGTTCAATATTTGAGTATGATGATTGCATTTCTTTTCTTTTTGGTATGATTTTCAACATTCGAGGATGAATGTTCCCAAGGGGGAGATATTGCAATACCCTATAAACCCTTAGATCAAACTCAGGAGTTGAAATGGAGAAAAAAGAAATTTCTGCACCAGGTCACAAGAAGTGTCATCCAGTGATCCATCAGGAACCTCATGAGTCGTTAAGTTACTCGTGGTGAGAGGCTAGGACTTGGGTGAAAATTTTTGTTTTTCGGTGACCACGGAAGTGACCACGAGTCGTGGTTAGCATCACAACTTGTCATGTCACCCTTGGGCAAACATGGTTGAAGGATGAAGGAAGAGCAGGGAATGCACCTAATGGGTCATCACCATGATTCGTCGAGTACACCATGAGTCGTGGTGTCCCCCGTGGTGACCAAGGTAAGTTTCCATTGTTGATAACAGAAGGTGACCACAAGTTGTGGTTCAAGCGATGAGTAATCAAATTCCTCGTAGGGACTGGCAGGATGTTTTTCCCTGTGAATTTATTAAGGGATTTTCCATAGTTCATAAGTTCCTAAGGCTTAAACTACGTCATTTTAAGTTCAGAATAGAGTGTTTTAAGAAGTGTTAAGTCATTTTAAGCCTATCCTAATTAATACCTGCAAGTTTAGAGATTTGAGAGGTGATCAAGGCTAGTTCTTCAAAGTTCTTCCTCAATTCTCTTTGGGAAATCAAGGAAGTGGTAAAAATCAAATCTCTTCAGGTATGTAAGGCTATGAATGGATGTAATTTTCCACACTCATTCCCAATTCACTCTCAATTCATGATATTCTAATTGATGATTTCATGGGTTTTCTACCCAAAGTATGAATTTCCTAAGTTTCAATTATGGGTATGATCTAAGCATATTTTAAATTTTGAATTATGATATATGGGTAGATTGTTCAATGTTTTAAATTATAAATTATGTTTTCAAGTTTTCTAAAATATGATACCCATCCCCGAAAGTTCATGAAAGTTGAGATCTATGAAGTATGTGTACAAGCATGATGAGATGTTATGAGTAAAGTATGATTTCGAAATACCCATGTTTATGTTCATGTTTCCAAAGTTAATCAAGTTGATTTTAAGCATGTTTAAGTATTGGGAAAGCCCATATGATAAAGTATGTATAATGATTTCATGAATTAGCTTACCACATGGTTTTGGAGTCAAGACTGCCATTATTTTCAGCTTGTGGTATGGTTTGAGCCAAGGTTCCTCATGTTATGATTTTAGATTTATGTATATATGTAATGAGTCAGCTTCGTCTCAAGACGATGGTTCAGCTTCGTTGAAAAATGATGAAGAGAATATGTATGTTTTTTAGAGTAGTGTCTAGCACCGAATAAGCTAATGGTCAGTCAACCCTATGCCTTTAAATTACACACCAACGTAGGTATGTTCAGATTATTTGGGACCTCCCTTGTGAGATTCCGCTTCCCCCAAGGAGCCTTCAACTCGATATCGATATCATGGTAATGTCCTTAGCCCTAGCTAAGCTTTGGACGGCTATGCCCACTTTAGTGTGATAGTAGGGACCAAGTAAGCTCAATCATGACAATTTCAATTATATGATGAGTCTCTCATTGTTCTTCATTATTTCAGTTATGCATATACATTAGTCATGATATTATGTTTTCAGCAGGTTTGACCCAATATTCATTTTTACTTATGATTATCAGTTTTTAGCTTTAGGTCATTTGACTCAGTTATGATGTTCAGTTATGTTCAGATCATGATTTTAGAAAATAGCATGTAAGCCCTACTCTCAGAATCTTATCTTGATTATGTTTTATTGTATGCATGATTTATGATTTTACTTACTTATAAGTTTTACTTACCTTTAATACTCGGTACATTTCATGTACATACCACATACTCTATGTTGTATCATTTTATGATACAGACTTCGATATCCAAGATCAGCGCCACCGCTAGTCAGATTCTCGGAGTTAGCTTTCCTCAGCGCTAGTCAGTGATTCCTCATCTTTCGGGGGCCCTTCTCATCAATATTATTTTGTATTTTCAGTTTTCAGACTATAGTGAGTAAGTTGGGGTCTTTCCCCATCAACTAGTCAGTGTTAGAGTCTTTTCGGAAATAGTTTGTATTTAGCTCTAAGACTTCTGTATGTATTAAGATGTTATGTTTTGTTTAGACTTCAACTATGTTATTTATGATGTTCTTTCATTTATCTATGATTGAGTTAGATGTATGTTCATGTCATGGATCGACTTGGAGCCTCTCAGGGTTTGTTGTCCCGTGTCTCGATCCGAGCCTATGTTCGGGTCATGACACATTTATCATTGGTATTTGTTAGCTGAGTATGTTTTCTATGACTGAAGACATTATTTTAAATTAAAAATATTTTTGGTGTTTGATATGATAGGTAAAAACTAATATCACTTAAAAATAAAAATTAAAGATAGATAATGATATTATTAAGTTGAATATTATTTTGACAAAACCTTTAAGTACTCAATGTTCAAAATAATGTCTAAATGTTCATTGATGAGAGCATATGAAATCTTATTGGCAAAAAAATGATTTCCCGAATAAAAAATTCCAAAAGAAAAATAAACATCTTC
>JACEIK010000260.1:156694-169907 GCA_018107945.1 Datura stramonium
ATCTTAGTGTGGAAGACAAGGTAAAAATTTTCCATAGTGTTTAGTTCGACTCTTCAGGAGAACCAATTTTTAAGGATGGGCAAATCATTCCTAAATCTAACATTACTCTTATTTACACCATTATAAAAACTTTCATTAGAAGTCCGGGTATCTTTAGGGAAAGATCTTCTGAAGTACTCAACAACCTCAAATGTAAAACACTTTCGACTTTAGATGGTATAAGGATTCTTTTCTTCGCGACACTAGAGTTATCAGCATATGTTGTTGAAAATCCTTGTAACAGAGGGAGCTTGGAAGTGATCTCCCCTTCATTGCAAGTTTTCCTGACTTTTGAAACATTAACTGATTTAGAAAAAGGAAAATCTAATTGACGATAATCAGCATAGGCTTCAAACTATTCAAAGAAATTAATTTGTTTTTGGACAGAGTTTAAAAATTCATGATAAATATCTTGAAGGCTTTTTCTTTGGCCATTTTTAAAGTTCTTAAAAAACAAAGTTCGTTTCAAAATATTTATCGGAGAGTAGAACTCTTTCCGAAGTGTCTATTTGTTAATTTGAAAATCTTTCACCAAAACTCCTAGTTCACACCTAGAGATGAGTAGGTACAGGATTGGGGTTGGTCATAATTAACCTCAGTTGCGAGAGGAGCTTCAACCGAATATGTTGCTTGGGGGATTCTTGATTCAAAGTTGGCCATCTCAACCTTAGAGAGGAATAAAGAAACTGAGTGTCTAGCGGTTTGAATTTCCGATTATGCTGAATAGGAAGTAGAGACTCTTTGTCTAAGATAACTCTAAAAAGAGATGGATACAGCTCCACTCGAGAACTGTTGAATTTGAGAAACAGTACTATTCTATGGTTTTTGTGTTGGTGTCTCATCTTGCAACACCAGTTCTGAGGTTGGTTTATCTAATTCCAAGAAATAGGTATAGGAACTGATAAGTGAGATCGTTGCAGATCTGTTTGGAAAATAATTATTTCACCTTTATTTAAGGTCTTCATGGCTCTAGTATTGAAGGCTGAACTCATAGTTTTATATTGAATCCTATATATAATGGCTACAGGGAGAGATCCAGTTTTGATCCTGTAATTAGATATCTTGACATTTAAGGTTAGAGAATCTAAGATATTCCTATCTCAAAGAGACACTGTAAAATTTGGAATATAGTCAAAATAAATTGCAGTCAGGAAAATGCAGCTCCAATTCCCATTTCTACTCCAAAGAAGTGGGTCGACCTAGTTGAGGAAGAAGAACAAAATACTCAACTAGCCCAAACCATGTCCACCCCATGGACAGAGGAAGATTTTGAAAATTGGCGGTTGCTCATGGGCTTCAAAGATACTGCAGCCCTGACAAGTCCCAATAGAAGAGAATTGATGAACCAATACCTCTTCTTCAAAAATATATGTTCTACTGCGGCGGCCCAAAGCCACGTATCTTTTTCTTCTCGTTCGGTGGCTGCTAGCAGCACCACCAAAAAAGTTGTGGAAACAGAAAGCCCCATAAAATTTTCTTTCAATTTTCCACAAAGCACTAGCATGGTACATTCTGTACCAAATAGGACACTTTCTCCAAACAAAGGTTCCTCCCCTAATGAACCCACTTATTTCAAAAATGACAATATTTATCCACTAATCCAAGAGGTGTCTAAGAAAATGCTTAGCCCTTCTGCCAATTTTGTTCAAAAAACTCCCTCCTATACCCAAAAGTTATATGAGTTCATTCTACAGACATGAGATCTTGCTTATTTCAGCCCCACAAAGACAAACAAACCCAAACATTTGTTACCCATACCACGATGTGGATTAACAAAATAATCTCACCGAAAAAATGGGGAAACACCCATCCATATATAAAAAGCTTTCCTAACCATTTGAACCCTAAAGTTACAACTATTTTGACTACAGAGCAGCATAGATGAACGCATTCACCTTCCAAAATGAACTTAACAAATATTCCTAGTTTCTCCTATGGGGAAAATAACCAACCTCTGAATTCCCTCAGTGGTTTTTGCATCAATGGTGGCTGGCTTATGGCCACAAAGCTGAAATCTTTCTTCCCTTGATTCGTGAAGGATATGAACATTATTTCCAAAGGTTTTTAGCAAGAAAAAGGTCCCCTTTCTCTTGCAATTTTCCCACAGGTTCCATGTCCCATGGATTTACTCACAAAAGGTTTTCTTCCACAAACTGGAAGGACACTAAGGGCTCCCATGGTTAGCCCTTCAAGGCTATTCTTAATGGTATAAAAGTTGAAACCCCTCAGAAGCTTACCCAACGAAAGTGGAAAAATGGTCCCTGCAAAATCCAAAGTATCTGGCCCCGACAGATACCACCCAAATAATATTTTTATAATAAAAATCCATTGCATCTAGCTAGCTCAAGAAATAAAGGATATTTTATCTAGAAAATGAAAAAATCCTCCAACAAATTAAAGCTAAACTCCCCAACCATCAACAGCAGGCGTCGGAAAAATCTGAGTCGGAAGACGAAGAAGATAACCCCTGCATCAATTTCCAGCTGAATTGACATTATCAAGACATCACTAGAACTGATGTCATGCATGACATCATCACAAAATTATTGAGGGTGATATTGTAGCATCACTATAGAACTATTATAGCACTTTCACTGTAGCAATTTTTTAGCTACAAATAGCCCACTCCATTTTATTTGTAAATCATCTTTTTCTTGAACAAACTTTCTCTCTCAAGGAAGACTTGGTTAGATGTTGCTCTTTTTCTTGTAATACTTTAAAGTCTATTTGATATTTATATAAAAGTTCAATTTTTCTAACCTTTCACTTTCTTGACTTGTCTTTTTCATTTTATTACATATGGTTGGCCTATCCACCTATCTTTAATTATTGCACTTATTATTAATCATTGCATTATGGTTGAAAATTAAGGGAGGTCCTATAAGAAGTGGCAACCATTGGCATCTACTGTAATATGGACAAAATATTGTATTAGAAACAACCATCTATGTTCCATTCATAGATGTTATTGGAATTGTAGTTGTTTTATATGATACTAGGTTTTTCATCTAAGGGTACATCAGGATGAGTAGCTCAAGGGTAATAAAGATTGTGTGGTTTACGCCAATTGGAAAATTAGGCCTTGACAGGGGCATCCTCCAAAGGAACTTCTTCTTTTGGCTGACTATTAGACGGGATATTTTCTTACAGACAAGAAGAAAATTTTCCATAGTGTTCAGTAGACTCTTCAAGAGAACCAATTTTTAAGGATGGACAAACCATTTCTGACTCTACAAATACTCTGATTTACACCATTATTGTAACACCCCAAAACTTTTCTAGACTAGACTCAGGCATTTCAAGAAAGTTTAGAAAAAAAACCAGAAATTTTATTGTAGAATGACCCAGAAAATGGGTCGTGGGAAGCTCCAATGAGTCATTGCCTGAGTTGTTTTCAGCGTAGCATTTTGCCTTTGGGAGAAATAACGAGGCATAAGACTACCCATTGGTTGAACCAATGAGCCGTCCTGTTGTCCATTGGATCCCAAGTTCAGAATCCTAGTGGACCCTTCCCTGAGGAAACGAGAGGAATTAACGGCTCGTGGTTCCTACCAACGAGTCGTTGTTACCACCCGTCGCCCAGTTCCAGGCCCTAGAAGTGCAGACCATGAGTTGATGCAAAGACCCGTTGGTCCTAGAAATGAGTCATCATGTTGATCAATATCTCTAGACACAGTTCCCCTACCAGTACTAACAAAAGGTACCAACGACCTGTCCTTTCTTCCAACGGATCGTGGTACCCTCACGTGGTTCATTTCCAATGGGCATGGGTTCTGGACCCAGAACCAACGGTGGGTTCCAATGGGTCGTGGGTTCGAATAACGACCCATTCTAAGGCCCATTGTTTCGTGTCGGGCAATTTTTAGTCCCTTCATTTAGGGGTACATTGGTAATTTCCCACCTTTTAATGCTTAAACCCCATCATTTTGGGTTCGTTAAGAGGGAGTTAAAGGGTTAGAATGATATTTTTCCCTTCCTTTTCACTCTTTCCCTCAAATTCTAAGCGTGGAATAACCAGGCAGTTCAAAGCAGGAGCTAGGGCAGACTTGTCTTCTGAGATTTTTTTCTCAGGGATCTTCTCCAGAAATTCTTAGCCAGGTATGTAGGAATTCAATAAGGGAATAGTTCTTCCCTCATGTCCCTCAATTTCCTCCTTTCTTTTCTCTATTAGTTCTAGCCCTGAAATTATCGAATGTTAAGAAATTTTAGTCATACTTCATCTAATTCATGTGGAATGTTATTTCATGTTAGTAATAGAAATGTTCCACCAGTTTATGACAAAAATGATGTTTATACTTGTGAAGTGAAATTTAGCCCTAGTTCTTGACGTAGAAAATCATGAATCTTGCGATAGTGTTTGAATATTGAAAATTTGCTTGATTTTATCAGTGTTGGAGGACTCCCATGTTGATAGTAGCATTGAAACTCAATCAGATTATTTTCAGCTCAGTTATAGTAAGAATGTTAGAATTTTCAAGTGTCAACCAGAAATGTCAGCTGATCAGTTTGACTACAAAAATTCTCGAGGTGTCTGTTGTACCTCCCAGTTATTAGAACAAGATTTAGAACTCAGTTTTAGTGGCCACTAGGCGTTCATGACACTTTTGGATAAACAACTCTTACTAGCCTTAGGACCCTAGCTTCATATTACAGTTTGATCATTAGACGATTACGATGCTTCCAAATAAGCATCTCTGACCTGTCTTAGAACCCAGTTCAAGAATCCGATCTGGTAAGACTCTCAAGGTGTTCTTAGACATGTATCCCTGACTAGTCTTGGGCCCCAATTTTGAGCTATCAGCTTAGTATTTATTCTAGGACTATCCAGTGGGAGTAGAACCTAGCACCGAGCGGACCGGGGTTCTAGTACGCCCAGGTTCTCAAAACTATGTTTACACCATAGATTATAGTTTTATTTGGCCTCATGGACCAAGACTCTTGCGATCACCCAGTTCATGCCATTATACCCTGGCAAGGTATATTGAGTCCTACCGATGGGGTATATACATCAAACTCCACAATTAGCTCACGTGGTTATATGTCGGTTATACACTTTTCCACTAGTCCTCTCAGTCCAATTTCAGATCAGTTTAGATTATTACTTCAGAATCAGAGAATGTTTTTGACCACCCGACAGGGTCTTTTGGACCATCTCAGTTATTTCTGTTATTCAGTTCCGTATCTTTAGTTGGTCATTGCATGTCTTTTCAGTTCAACATTTTTATTCCATTGTGTTATGTTTCTCTCACTTGCTCAGTACATTCAAAGTACTAATGCATACATTTATGCTATATCATTTTATGATATAGCTGCAGGATCTTAGTCTCAACCTCGCTAGTTGATCACTCACCGAAGACCTCAGTTGTTTTAGTTGGAGAGTCTTCATTCTTCAAGGATGGATATTATTTAATTTAGCACATTTTCTTTCATTTCATTTAGATTTGGAGTTAGCTAGGGGCTTGTCCCAGAAACTCATCAGTTGTAGTGGCTTTCGGACACAGATTTGGTTTTTTAAGACTTGTAGCTTTGTTCAAATATTTTCAAATATTGTGATCCAGCGTATTCTCTCAAATGTTTATATTTTTTCTTCAAACTTCTGCTATACATATTTATATGTTACTCAGAATGCCAGTGTATGATAGACCTAGGGTTGACTTGGGGTTACTTGTGACTTCAAATACCGTGTTTCGTCCAGGGTGTAAACTCGGGGCGTGACAAACTTGGTATCATAGCACTAGGTTTAGAGCATCCTCAGATGTCTGAAAGTCGCATCGAGTAGAGTCCCTTTCATGGGTTTGAAGCGCACCACACTTATGACGGGGAGGTTACGAGATGTTATTAGGAAAACTCCCTTTATTTCATATTCCTTATTGTGCATTGAAAAAAAATTGAATTCCAAAATTGTTCTCTTAACTCGTGCTCTGTTTTGTGTTAGTAAATTAAGCCTCCGGGATGTGGTAATGGAAGAAGGGCCGGTAATACTTACCGACCTGCCCCACCAACCCCGGAAACCCCTCAGGATGACTTGATGTCTACCGCAGAATTCAGGGCGGCCATTCAGCTACTCGCCCAAACTGTTACCAACCAGGTGATCCAGCAGGTGGTTCCAATCAACAAAGGTTCCGCAGCAGTTGCTCGAGTGCGGTACTTCACCCTGATGAACCCTCCGGATTTTCATGGATCTATGGTGGGAGAGGACCTACAAGGATTTGTGGATGAAATTAAAAATATCACCCTAATTATGCGTGTCAGTCCCTCAAAGAGTGCTGACTTGGTTTCTTACTAGCTGAAAGGGGTAGCCCAGGTCTTGTATGAACAGTGGAAGGAGGGGAGGCCAATGGAAGCAAGACCGGTGAAATTAGAGGAGTTCACTATAGCCTTCTTGGACAGATTCTTCCCTCGGGATCTCAGGGAGGCAAAGGTAGCAGAGTTCATGAATTTGAGGCAGGGAAACCGAATAGTAGAAGAGTACGCTCTGGAGTTCACCAAGTTGTCCAAATACGCTCCAGAGAAGGTGGCCGGGCCAAGGGCTTGCATGCTGAAATTTGTAAATGGGGTGTCGAACCTGGTCCTCAAAGTGTGCAGGACAGTGATGCTAATTAAGGATACTGACCTCTCCAACCTGATTGTCTATGCCCCGCAAATTGAGGTCGAAAAATTGAAGGACATGGAGCGAAAGAACAAGTTGGCAAGGACTGGCCAATCAGATTATGGCCACCAGAGGTCTGGCGGTAGAAGACGACCACAACATCAGTAGTAGCAGAGGGCACCAACACCCATCTCAGCCAGTGCCCCTACATTTCAGTCCCGCTAGGATCGGGGGGTGGAACATCTGGCTCTCAATCCCAGAGCTACAGTGCCGGTAACAGGTATCCAGCTTTCCCCAAGTAGGGCAAGAACCACCTAGGAGAGTCTCTTCAGGGTCGAGGGGGTTGTTTTGGTTGTGGACAACTTGGTCATCGGCTTAAGGAATGCCCATCAGCAGGATGGGAAAGGTCATAATCCACTAACTCAGCAGCTCCAGCAGGCCGACCAGTTCAGCAGGCTAGCACATTAGGTACGGAGGGCAGTCAACGCCAAAACTATTTTTATGCATTATCTTCTCATCAAGATATGGAGAACTCACCGGATGTAGTCACGGATATGTTACGTCTTTTCCATCTAGATGTATGTGCCCTACTTGATCCTAGGGCCACACTATTATTCGTGATTCCCTACATATCAGTCCAATTCGATATTAGCCCAGAGGTCCTTTCATAACCATTTTCAGTCTCCACCTCAATTGGCGAGTCAGTTAGAGCCAATCGAGTGTATAGAAACTGCCCAATCTTAGTTTTCAATAAAGTCATTCCAGCTAACCTTGTAGAGTTAGACATGGTCGACTTCAACCTCATTCATGGAATGGACTGGTTACACTTCGTTTATGGCTCAATCAACTGCAGAGCTAGGGTCGTCAGGTTTCAATTCCCTAATGAGCCAGCTCTAGAATGGACGGGTAGTAGTTCAGTGCCTAAGGGTAGGTTTATTTCCTACTTTAAGGATAGAAATCTTATTTCTAAGGGATTTATCTATCATCTAGTTCGGGTTAGAGATTCCAACTCTGAGACCCCAATTATCCAGTCAGTCCCAGTTGTCAGCGAGTTTCCTAATTTGTTTCCTGAAGATCTTCCCGGAGTTCCTCCTAAACGGGAAATCGACTTTGGTATAGACCTTCTCCCAAATACTCAGCCCATCTCCATCCCTCCTTACAGAATGTCTCCACCTGAGCTTAAGGAGTTGAAGGAGCAGTTAAAGACCTTCTTGATAGGGGTTTTATCAGACCCAACATCTCTCCCTAGGGTGCTCCAATGCTTTTCGTGCGAAAGATAGATGGTACCCTTAGAATGTGCATCGATTACCGTCAGTTGAAAAAGGTCACAGTCAAGAACATGTATCCCCTACCTAGAATTTATGACCTATTCGACCAACTTCAGGGAGCCAACTATTTCTCCAAAATAGATCTCAGGTTAGGGTATCACCACCTAAGAGTCAGAGAGTGTGACATACCAAAAACAGCTTTCAGGACTCGGTATTGTCACTACGAGTTTGTGGTTATGTCCTTCGGACTAACAAATGCCCCTACAGCCTTTATGGACCTGATAAACAGAGTCTTCAAGTATTACCTAGATATGTTTGTCATTATATTCATCAACGACATTCTAGAGTACTCTAGAAATGAGGCAGAGCAGCTAACCACTTGAGGGTAGTGCTACAGACACTCAGAGACCGCCAGTTGTAAGAGAAGTTCAGCAAGTGCAAATTCTGGTTAAAGTTTGTGACTTTCCTGGGTCATGTGGTCTTGGGTGAGGGTATTCAGGTTTATCCTCAAAATATAGCAATGGTGAAATACTGGCCCAAACCTATCTCCTCAACCGAAATCATAAGTTTCTTGGGTTTGGCCGGTTATTACCGATGCTTTATGGAAGGATTTTCTTCTATAGCATCTCCTCTAACTAGGCTGACTCAGAAGAAGGTGAAATTCCAGTGGTCAGATATATGTGAGAAAAGTTTCCAGGAGTTTAAAACTCGACTCACTACCATTCTAGTGTTGACCCTACTGGAAGGATCAGATGGATTTGTGGTATACTGCGATGCTTCCAGAGTTGGACTCAGTTGTTTTCTAATGCAGCGGGGCAAGGTGATAGCCTACGCCTCTAGACAGCTCAAGGTTCATGAGAAGAATTATACGAGTCATGACTTGGAGGTGGCAGCGGTGGTGTTTGCATTTAAAATATGAAGACACTATCTGTATGGGGCTCACGTGGATGTTTTCACCAATCACAAGAGTCTTCAGTATGTATTCAGTCAGAAGGACCTATATCTTTGTTAGAGAAGGTGGTTAGAGCTCCTGAAGGATTATGACATGAGTGTGTTATATCACACAGGAAAAGCCAATGTGGTGGTTGATTCCCGGAGCAGAGTATCTATGGGGAGCGTAACTCATATTGAGGAGGGAAAAAAGGAGCTAGCAAAGGATATCCACAGATTGGCTCAGTTGGCAGTACAGTTAGTTGATACAGCCGATGGTGGAGTAGTTGTGCAGAGTGGGTCAGATTCCTCATTGGTTGTTGAAGTTAAGTCCAAACAGGATGAAGATCCCATTCTACTTAAACTTAAGGAAACGGTTCTCCGGAAAGAGGTTGAGGCTTTCTCCAAAGGGGGAGATGGTGTGATCTATTACCAAGGCAGGTTATGTGTACCGAATGTTGGTGATTTGAGAAAACAGATACTGGCTGAAACTCATACTTTGAGGTAGTCCATCCACCCTGGTGCTACTAAAATGTAACGCGATTTGCGGGATATTTACTGGTGGAATGACATAAAGAGAGACATCGCCGAATTCGAGCTAAGTGCCCGAACTGCCAGCAAGTCAAGGTAGAGCACCAAAGACCAGGAGGTATGACCCAGGATATCATCATACCCATGTGGAAGTGGGAAGAAGTGAATATGGACTTTATTACGGGTCTACCTTGAACTCATCAGCAACATATTCTATCTGGGTAGTAGACCGGATAACTAAGTCAGCATATTTTCTCCCAGTTAAAACTACAGATTCAGCTGCGGACTATGCTAGGCTTTATATCCGGGAGTAGGTCAGACTTGATGGGATGCCATTATCCATTATTTTAGACAAAGGTACCCAGTTCACCTCGCATTTCTAGAAGTCTTTTCAAAAGGGACTTGGTACCCAGGTCAAGCTCAGCACAACTTTTCACCCGCAGACAGATGGGAAAGCTGAGTGGACTATTCAGACCCTAGAAGATATGTTGAGAGTGTTCGCGATCAATTTCAAGGGCGGTTGGGATGACCACTTGCCTCTTATCGATTTTGCGTACAACAACAGCTACCACTCTAGTATCCAGATGGCCCTATTTGAGGCATTGTATGGTAGGAGGTGCAGGTCTCCTATTGGGTGGATTGAGGTTGGTGAAGCTACTGTAATCGGTCCAGACTCAGTCCATGAAGCTATGCAGAAGATACAACTCATTAGGGAAAGATTTAAAATAGTTCAGAGCCGTCATAAATCTTATGCTAATGTGAGGAGAATAGAATTAGAGTTTATTGTTGATGACTGGGTCTATCTGAAAATTTCACCCATGAAAGGGGTGATGAGGTTTGGGAAGAAGGGAAAGCTCAGTCCAAGAAATGTGGGACCTTACAGAATTCTGATGTGAACTGGCAAGGTAGCTTATGAGCTGGAACTACCTTCAGAATAGGAATCTATGCACCGAATATTCTATGTGTGACTATTGAAGAAGTGCATCGGTATCCAACTTCAATTACGCCATTTGATAGTGTGGGAGTGAAAGATAGTCTCTCATACGAGGAGGTCCCAGTCCATATCCTTGACCGTCAGGTTCGTAAGCTGAGGAACAAGGAGGTAGCTTCAGTCAAGGTCTTATGGAGAAATTAGCATGTAGAAGGAGCTACGTGGCAAAGCCGAAGCAGATATGATGGCTAGATATCCACACTTGTTCCCTTCCAGTTCAGTTTTGCCATCAGGTACTAAATTCCTCCCTAGTACTCTATTCAGTCCCATACTCATCAACTTTATCTAGAATTTCTATGTGCATTTTAGTTGCATCAACTCTGTTAGTACAGTTAAGTTAGTTCGAAGTCAATTACTCCTTCAAAAACCAGCTCATAGTCTCAATCTATAAATCTCGGCTCTTTTCCTAGTTTTTTAGAAGTTTTAGTCTTCATTCGAGGATGAATAATTCCAACGGGGAGATATTGTAACACCCCAAAACTTTCCTAGACCAAACTCAGGAATTTCAAGAAAGTTTAGCAGAAAAACTAGAAATTTTATTGCAGAATGACCCAGACAACGGGCAGTGGGAAGCTCCAACAGGTCATTGTCTGAGTCGTTGTCAGTGTAGCAGTTTGCCTTCGGGGGAAAAAATGAGGCATAGGATGACCCATTGGTTGAACCAACGAACCGTACTGTTGTTCGTTGGATCCCAAGCTCCTAATTCTAGCGGACCCTTTCCTGAGGCAACTAGAGGAACGAATGGCTCGTGGTCCCTACCAACGAGCCATTTCTACCACCCGTCACCCAGTTCCAGGCTCTAGCAGTGTAGACCACGAGTCGATGCAACGACTCGCTGGTCCTACCAATGAGTCATTGTGTTGATCGTTATCTCAAGGCCAATTCCACTACCAGTACTAATGAAAGGTAACGACGAGTTGTCCTTTCTTCCAACAGATCGTTGTACCCTCCCGTGGTTCATTTCAGTGGGCATAGGTTTTGGACCCAGAACCAACGGTGGGTTCCAATGGGTCGTGGGTCCGACTAATGACCCATTCTGAGGCCTGTTGTTCTATGTTGGCTGATTTTTAGTTCCTTCTTGTAGGGGTACATTGGTAATTTCCCACTTTTTAATGCTTAAACCCCGTCATATTGGGTTCGCTTAGGGGGGAGTTAAAGGGTTAGAACAATCTTTTTCCCTTCATTTTCACTCCTTCCCTCAAAGTCTAAGCATGGAATAGTCACGCAGTTCAGAGTGGGAGCTAGAGAAGACAATTGTCTTCTCATATTTTTTTTCTCAACGATCTTCTCTAGAAATTCTTAGCCAAGTATATAGAAATTCAACAAGAGAATAGTTCTTCCCTAGTGTCCCCAATTTCCTCCTTTCTTTTCTGTATCAGTTCTAGCCCTAAAATTATCGAATGTTATGAAATTTTAGTCATACTTCATCTAATTCATGTGGAATGTTATTTCATGTAACTTATAAACATTTTTAACCAGTTTGTGACTGAAATGATTCTTATACTTGTGAAGTGAAATTTAGCCCTAGTTCTTGAGCGTAGAAAATCATGAATCTTGCAATAATGTTTGAATATCGAAATTTTGCTTGATTTTATCAGTGTTGGGGGACTCTCATGTTTTTAGTAGCATTGAAACTCAATCATATTATTGTCAGCTCAGTTATAGTAAGAATGTTAGAATTCTCAAGTGTCAGTAGAAATGTCAGCTGATCAGTTTGATTATAGAATTGTCGAGGTGTCAGTAGTATCTCCCAGTTATCAGAACTAGATTTAGAACTCAGTTTTAATGGTCCACTAGGAGGTCATGACACTTTTAGATGAGAAACTCTTACTAGCCTTAGGACCCCATCTTCAAAATATAATTTTTTCTTTAGACGGTTACGACGCTTCCAGATAAGTAGCTCTGACCAGTCATAGAACCCAGTTCCAAAATCCGGTCTGATAAGACTCTAAAGGTTCTCAAATATGTATCCCTGACTAGTCTTGGTCCCTAGTTTCTAGCTATCATCTAAGTATTCATTCTAGGACTGTCCAGTGGGAGTAGGACTTAGCACTGAGCTGACCGGGGTTCCAGTGCACCCAGGTTCCCAGAATTACGTTGCCACCGTATGTTATAGTTTTATTTGGTCTGAAGGCCCCAGACTCTTGTGATCAACCAGTTCATGCCTTTATACCCTGGAAAGGTATATTGGGTCATACGGATGAGGTGTATATATCGGACTCAACGTCTAGCTCACATGGTTATATGTCGGCTATAGACTCTCCCACTTAAGCTCAGTCTAGCTTCAGATTAGTTTAGATCAATACTTCAGAATTAGAGCATGTTTTTAACCACCCAACAGGGTCTTTTAGACCATCTCAGTTATTTTAGTTATTCAGTTTAGTAGCTTTAGTTGGTCATTGTATGTCTTTTCAGTTCAACATCTTTATTCCATTGTGTTATGTTTCTCTCACTTACTCAGTACATTCAAAGAACTGACGCATACATTTATGTTGTATCATTTTAGGATACAACTATAGGATCTCAGTCTTAGCCTCGCTAGCCAATCACTAATCGAAGACCTAACCTATTCTAGTTGGTGAGTCCTCATTCTTCGAGGATGGAGATTATTTAATTCAGTACATTTTCTTTCATTTTATTTAGACTTGGAGTTAGTTGGGGCTTGTCCCATCAATTCATCAATTGTAGTGGCTTTCAGACACAGATTTTATATTTTTAGACTTGTAGCTTTGTTCAAATATTTTTAAATATTATGTGTTACACCTCGTAAATTCTTGACATGTAGATGGCCTATTCGCATGTTGGTTAAGAGTTTTAGAATGCCATACATGCTAGAAAAAGGCCCGAGGAAAGATCGGACAAGCG
>JACEIK010000260.1:181402-194892 GCA_018107945.1 Datura stramonium
CAAAAAATAATGAATGACATTTTCAATCCTTTCTCAAAGTTTATAATTGTTTACATTGATGATGTTCTGGTATTCTCCACAAGCATTGATCAATATTTCATGCACCTAAAAATTTTCTTCAATGTAATCAAAGAAAATGACTTAATCTTTTCCAAAACTGAATATAGCCTTTTTCAAATTAACATTCACTTTCTCGGGCATAATATCCAACATGGAACTATGATCCCCATTCAAAGATCTATCCAATTTGCAGACAAAATTTTCGATGAAATTTTAGAAAAAACACAGCTGCAAAGATTCTTAGAGTGTGCTAATTCAGCAGATTTTGTTCTAGGACTTAGCAGTTTGTTAAGACCCCTCCATGATAGATTGAATAAACCTCCACCTTCGTGGACCCATGTTCACACCAATGCTATTTAACAAATCAAGTAGAAGATTAAGCATCTTCCTTATCTATCTCTTCCTGATCCCTCTACATTCAAAATAGTCGAAATAGATGCATCAGACATTGGTTATGGTGGCATTTTAAGGCAGAAAAATAATGATAAGGAGAATATTATTGTATTTGCATCAAAGCATTGAAATAAGGCCCAACAAAATTATCCAGCAATTAAGAAAAATTGGCAATTGTTTTGTGCATTTAAAAATTTCAAGTAGATTTGTTAAACCAAAAAGTTTTTGTTACAAATTGACTGTAAAGATGCAAAACTTGTTTTGCAAAAAGATGTTTAAAATCTTGCCTCTAATCATATATTTCCTAGATGACAAGTTATTTTATCAAACTCCGGCGGTATGTTATGAAAGGAATTCCACCATCATATCTCCTGAAAAATGCAGCTCCAATTTCCATTTTTACTCCAAGAAGTGGGTTGAACTAGTTGAGAAAGAAGAACAAAATACTCAACTAGCCCAAACCATGTCCACCCCATGGAAAGAGGAAGATTTTCGAAACTGGCGGTTGCTCATGGGCTTCAAAGATTCTGCAGCCTTGACAATTCCCAATAAAGGAGAATTGATGAATCAATACCTCTTCTTCAAAAATATGTATCCTACTACGGCAGCCCCAAGCCAACGCATCTTCTCCTTCTTGTTCAGTAGCTGCTAGCAGAACCAGCAAAAAAGTTGTGGAGGCAGAAAGCCCCATAGAATTTTCTTTTAATTTTTCATAAAGCATTGGCACAGTACATTCGGTACCAAACAAGACAATTTCTCCAAACAAAGGTTCCTTCCCTGATGAATCTACTTATTTCAAAAATGAAAATGTTTACCTACGAATCCAAGAGGTTCTAAGAAAATATTTAGCCCTTCTGCCAATATTGTTCGAAAAACTATCTCCTATACCAAGAAGTTTTATGAGTTCATTCTTACAGATACTAGATCCTGCTTATTAAAGCCCCACAAAGATAAACAAACCCAAACATTTCTTACCCATACCATGATGTGGATTAACAAATTAATCTTACGCAATAAATGGGGAACACACCCAAACATGCATAAAAAACTTTCCCAACCATTCGAACCCCAAAATTACAACTATTTTGACTACTAAGTAGCATGGATGATGCCATTTACCTTCCAAAATGACCTCAACAAATATTCCTGGTTTCTCCTATGGGGAAAACAACTAACCTCTGACTTACCTCAGTGGTTTTTGCATCAACAGTGACCAACTTATGGCAACAAAGATGAAATCCTTCCTCCCCCGGTTCACGAAGGATATGAATATTTTTGCTAAAGGATTTTTAGCAAGCAATAGGTATCTTTACTCTTGCAATTTTTCCACAAGTTCCAGGTCCCATGGATTTACTCACGGAAATTTGCCTTCCAAAAATCGGAAGGGCACAAAGGGCTCCCATGGTTTTCCCTCCAAGGCCATTCTAAATGGTATAAAAGGTGGAACCCCTCAGAAGCTTACACAACGGTAGTGGAAAAATGGTTCCTTCAAAATCAAAAGTATCTAGCCCCGAAAAATACTGCCCAGATAACATTTTTACAACAAAAATCCATTGCAGCTGGCCAGCTAAAGAACCAAAGGAGATTTCATCCAGAAAATGGAAAAAATACTCCAAAAATTAAAGTTGAACTCCCCAGCCGTCAACCACAAAAGTCAAAAAAATCTGAGTCGAAAGATGAAGAAAACAACCCCTACATTAATTCCCAACTGAATGGACATCAACAATGACATCATCAAGACATCACAAGAACTTATGTCATGCATTATATCATCACAAAATTATTGAGGGTGACATTGTAGCTTCATTGTAGCACTACCGTACCACTTTCACTATAGTAATTTTTTGTCTATAAATAGCCCCCTCTATTTCATTTTTAAATCATCCTTTTCTGCACAAGCTTCCTCTCTCAAGGAAGACTTGGTTAGAGTTTGCTCTTTTTATTGTAATACTTGAAAGTTTATTTGACATTTATAATAAATTTCAATTTTTCAAACTTTTCACTTTCTTGACTTGTCTTTTTCTTGTATATGGTTGGCCTAGCCACTTACCTTTAATTATTGAACTTATTACTTAATTGTTGCATTATGGTTGGCAGTTATGGGAGGTCCTATAAGTAGTGGCAACCATTGTCATTTGGATAGAATATTGTATTTAGAACAACCATCTATGTTCCATTCATAGATATTATTGTCATTGTAATTTTTATGCATGATACTAGGTTTTTCTTCTAAAGCTACATTAGGATGAGTAGCTCTAGAGTAATCACGCTTTTGTCTCTTATGCCAGTTGGAAAATTCGGCCTTGATGGGGGAAACCTCTAAAAGAGCTTCATCTTCTTCTAGATGACTACCAGACGGGATATCTTCTTGTAGACAAGTAGAAAATTTTCCATAGTGTTCGAGTCGACTCTTCAGGAGAACCAATTTTTAAGGACAAACCATTCCTGACTCTACCAATACTCTGATTTCCACCATTTTAAAAACATTCATTTGAAGTCTGGGTATCTTTAGGGAAAGATCTTCTGAAGTTCTCAACAACCTCAAGTGTAAAACACTTTCCGACTTTAGATGGTATAAGGATTGCTTTCTTACCAGGATCATTGAAAGACCTGATGGTCACCTTCCCTACTAGAAATCAAAATTCCTAAACGCCCTGCCTGAGTCCCTCAGAGATTTAGTAAAAGAAGAGCTCCAAAACCAGCACTCTAGTAATATTAATCCTTATGAGAAGATCACTTACGGTCAGCTTAAAAGCCTCATCCAACAAGTTGCCCTTAAGATCTGTCATCAGGATAAGATATTAAGACAATTAGTAAAAGATAGAGCTTAGAGACGCCGATACCTACGAAGTTTCTGCCAACAATTTAGTCTACCCCCATGTAGAAAGAAATCCCATAGAAATCTGACTCCTAAAAAGGAAGTCTCCTATTCTAGGCCTCATATCCCTATGTTTAGGAAATTAAAATCTTCTCCTCCAAAACATCAGCGTGCAGCTAAAAGCAAGTTTTTCCTGCACCTAATGATGGCAAATGTTACAGGTGTGGTAGACCTAGTCATATCGCCAAATACTACAAATTCGCCAAAAGAGTTAGAAATCTCAATCTGGATGAATCAGTCCTAAACCAGATACAACACCTCTTACTACAAGAGGACTCCGATAGCGCTGATGATGAGTTCGAGAAGGATCATAACAAAATCTAAAATGATGACTTAGAATTCTCCCAGTCTGACCAAGAAGACAAAAATAGCCAACCTGAAGTCAATGTTCTCTCAAAAGAACAAGATCTTCTCCTAGAGGTTATAAGTGGCTTACAAGGTCCAGACCCAAAAAGAAATTATTTAGATTAACTCAAAAAGGCTCTAGATAGACCCTCCACATCTTTCTCCAAAAAAATTTCTCATCCTCATATAGCAAACACCTACAATATCACTGATGTTTCGAATAGATTTCCTTCTAGCAAACCAAAGGTAGTACTATTAAAGATCTTCAATCAGCGATAGTACTCCTTAAGGAAGAAATTCGGCAAATCAAGGCTAGGAAGGAACTAGACCGAATTTTCCTTCAACAATTCCCTACCGTGGCTGATCCTCCCAGACAAACAAAAGTTGAACAACCAAATCATGAGATCGAACAAGGGGACTTATCAATTATCTCTCGAGAGTCCCCATCAAGAGATGGCATACTTGGATAATCTTAGTAGTCAACAAATCGTTTGTTCTAGACACTATTTCCCTTTTTGATACTGGTGCAGACCTCAATTATGTCCAAGAAGGACTTAACCCAACCAAATACTTTGAGAAAACCAAAGAGGCCCTTAGAGCTGCTAATGGCAATAGACTAGGGATCAACTACAAGCTTTCTGATGTTGAAGTAAGAGATTCTATAGGAAATTCTACTTTATCATCTTCTACCTCATTTTTACTGGTGAAAGACATAATTAATCAAGTAATTTTGGTCCTTCCTTCCATTGAAGAGCTCATCCCATTTCGGGTCACCCATCAAGGAATCGAGATCGAATAAAATAACATTTCCCTTCCTTTTCATAAACCCCCAGTAAGAAGAATATTGTCTACTTTGAAGCATAAGGAAGCCTAGATTAACTTTCTCAGGGAAGAGGTAGCTTTCCACAGGTTATAGTAGAAACTTCAGGAACCTCTCCTTCAATAAAAAATTAAGGTCCTTGGAATGCAAATTCAAAAAGAACTCTATGCAGATTTACCCACATCCTTCTGGAATTAAGAAAAACACATGGTTAGGCTTCCTTACGAACTGGACTTTGATGAAAAAATAATTCCTACAAAAGCTCGCCCCATACAAATGAACCATGAGCTAACAATCCATTGTCAAGAAGACATCAATGATCTCTTTCGCAAGCAAGTCATCTCTCCAAGAAAATCCCCTTGGATTTGTGTTTTCTTTTATGTCAACAAAAGTTTCGAGATTGAATGAGGAGTCCCTCGCTTTTTCATCAATTATAAACTATTAAATAGTGCTCTCCGTTGGATTAGGTACGTATTCCCAACAAGAAAGATTTATTATAGCGACTCCATGGTGCCACAATTTTCTCAAAATTTGATTTAAAATTAGGCTTTTGGCAAATTCAAATTGATCCAAGAGATCGACACAAAACTTCTTTTACAGTACCATTAGGGTAATATGAAGGGATTGTCATGCCCTTTTGATTAAAAAATGCCCCTTCAAAATTCTAAAAGATAATGAATGACATTTTCAATCCTTTCTCAAAGTTTATAATTGTTTACATTGATGATATTTTTTGTATTTTCCACAAGCATTGATCAACATCTTAAGCACCTAAAAACTTTCTTCAATGTAATCAAAGAAAATGGCTTAGTCTTGTCCAATACTAAGTACAGTCTTTTTCAAATTAACATCCGCTTTCTTGGGCATAATATCTAACAAGGCACTATGATCCCCATTCAAAGATCTATCCAATTTTCAGACAAATTTTCCAATGAAATTTTGGACAAAACACAGCTGCAAAAATTCTTGGGATGTGTTAATTATGTAGCGGATTTTGTTTCAGGACTTAGCAGTTTGTTAAGACCCCTCCATGATAGATAGAAAAAGCCTCCACCTCCGTGGACCCATGTTCGCACCAATGCTATTAAAGAAATCAAGAATAAGATTAAGCATCTTCCTTGCGTATCTCTTCCTAATCCCTCTACATTCAAAATATTCAAAATAGATGCATCAAACATTTGTTATGGTGGCATTTTAAGGTAGAGAAAAAATGATAAGGAGTATATTATTGCATTTGCATCAAAGCATTGGAATAAGGCCCAACAAAATTATCCAATAATCAAAAAAGATATTATGGAAATTGTTTGTGCATTTCAAAATTTCAAGAAGATTTGTTAAACCGAAAACTTTTGTTACGAATTGACTGTAAAGCTGCAAAACGTGTTTTGAAAAAAGATGTTCAAAATCTTGCCTCTAAACATATATTTTCTAGATGGCAAACTATTTTATCTATTTTTGATTTTGATATAAAATATATCAAAGGGAGATCCAACTCTATTCCAGATTTCCTTACCAGAGAATTCTTGCAGGGAAGGTAAAATGAATAGAAAAAAGAAGGCAATAGAGGTCCCGGATTCTTCACAATTTCCAACCCTCACTCTATTGAGTGAAAACAAATTAGCAATGGTGCAACAGCAGGCAAATTCAAAACAATGAGTTGCTACCAAGCAACAAACAAAATCAGTTGCTTCTAAGCAACCTTCAAAAGAAGCAGTTGGCCCAAGTCAGCCCAAAAATCAAACTCCGGCGGATTATGCCATGAAAGGAATTCCACCATCATATCTCCTAGAAAATGAAGCTCCAATTTCCATTTCTAGTAAAAAGAAGTAGGCCGACCTAGTTGAGAAAGTAGAACAAAATACTCAACCATCCCAAACCATGTCCACCCCATGGACAGAGAAAGATTTTCAAAACTAGCGGTTGCTCATGCGCTTCAAAGATACTGCAACCTTGACAAGTCTCAATAAAAGAGAATTGATGAACCAATACCTCTTTTTCAAAAATATGTGTTCTACTGCAGCGGCCCAAAGCCATGCATCTTCTTCTTCTTCTTCGGTAGCTGCTAGCAGCACCACCAAAAAAGTTGTGGAGGCAAAAAGCCCCATAGAATTTTCATTCAATTTTCAAAAAAGAACTGGCACAGTACATTCGGTACCAAACAAGACACTTTCTCCAAACAAAGGTTCCTCCCCTGATGAACCCACTTATTTAAAAAATGACAATGTTTATCCACTAATCCAAGAGGTGCTAAGAAAATGCGTAGCCTTTCTACCAATTTTGTTCGAAAAAATCCCTCATATACCCAGAAGATCTATGAGTTCATTCTCACAAATACGAGATCGTTCTTATTAAAGCCCTACAAAGACAAAGAAACCCAAACGTTTGTTACCCATACCGCGGTGTGGATTAACAAAATAATCTCACCTAATAAATGGGGAACACACCTAGCCATACATAAAAAACTATCCCAACCATTCGAACCCCAAAATTACACCTAATTTTGACTACATTGCAGTGTGGATGAAGCCATTTACCTTCCAAAATGACCTCAACAAACATTCTTTGTTTCTCCTATTGGGAAAACAACGACCCTCTAACTTTCCTCAGTGGTTTTTGCATCAACAGTGACCGGATTATAGCCAAAAAGCTGAAATCCTTCCTCCTCTGGTTCCCGAAGGATATGAATATTTTTTCCAAAGGCTTTTTAGCGAGCAATAGGTCCCCTTGCTCTTGCAGTTATTCCACAAGTTCCATGTCCCATGGATTTACTCACAGAAATTTTCCTTCCACAAATCAAAAGGGCACAATGGACTCCCATGGTTATCCCCCTAAGCCCATTCTAAATGGTATAAAAGTTGGAACCCCCCAGAAGCTTACCTAGCGAAAGTGGAAAAATGGTTCCTTCAAAATCCAAAGTATCTTGCCACGAAAAATACCGCCCAAATAATATTTTTACAATAAAAATCCATTGCAGCTGGCCACCTCAAGCAACAAAGGATATTTCATCCAGAAAATGGAAAAAATCCTCCAACAAATTAAAGTTGAACTCCTTAGCTGTCAACCACAAGCATCGAAAAAATCTGAGTAGGAAGACGAAGAAGACAACCCCTGCATTAATTTCCAACTGAATTGACATCAACAATGACATTATCAAGACATCACAAGAACTGATGTCATGCATGATATCATCACAAAATTATTGAGGGTGACATTGTAGCTTCACTGTAGCACTTTAACTATAGTAATTTTTCGGCTATAAATAGCCCCCTCCATTTTATTTGTAAATCATCCTTTTCTTGCACAAGCATTCTCTCTCAAGGAAGACTTGGTTAGAGCTTGATTTTTTCTAGTAATACTTTAAAGTTTATTTGATATTTATATTAAAGTTCAATTTTTCTTAACATTTCACTTTCTTGACTTTTCTTTTTCTTGTATATGGTTGGCCTAGCCACTTACCTTTAATTATTACACTTATTACTTAATTGTTGCATTATGGTTCGTAGTTATGGGAGGTCCTATAAGCAGTGGCAACCATTTTCATCTGTTGAAATTTGGATAGAATATTGTATTTAGAACAACCATCTAGTTACCATTCATAGATATTATTGGCATTATAGTTGTTTTTGATGATACTTGGTTTTTCTTCTAAAGCTACATTAGGATGAGTAGCTCTAGGGTAATAACGCTTTTGTGGCTTATGCCAATTGGAAAATTCATCCTTGACGGGGGCTACCTCTAAAAGAACTTCTTCTTCTTCTAGCTGACTACCAGACGGGATATCTTCTTGCAGACAAGCAGAAAATTTTCCATAGTGTTCGCGTCTACTCTTCAGGAGAACCAATTTTTAAGTACGGACAAACCATTCCTGACTCTACCAATACTATGATTTACACCATTTTCAAAACATTCATTTGAACTCTAGGTATATTTAGGGAAAGATCTTTTGAAGTACTCAACAACCTCAAGTGTAAAACACTTTCCGACTTTAGATGGTATACGGATTCCTTTCCTACCAGGATCATTGAAAGACCTGATGGTAACCTTCCCTACTGGAAAGAAAAATTCCTAGACAACCTGCCTGAGTCCGTTAGAGATTTAGTCAAAGAAGAGCTCCAAAACCAGCACTCTAATGATATATTCCTTATGAGCATATCACTTACGGTCAGGTTACAAGCCTCATCCAGCAAGTTGCCCTTAAGATCTGTCACCAGGATAAGATATTAAGACAATTAGCAAAAGATAAATCTCAGACACGCCGAGACCTAGGAAGTTTCTGCGAACAATTTGGCGTACCACCATGTAGAAAGAAATCCTATAGAAATTCGACTACTAAAAAGGAAGTCTCCTTTTTTAGGCCTCATATCCCTAAGTTTAGGAAATTAAAATCTTCTCCTCCAAAGCATCAACGTGTAGCTAAAAAGCCAGCTCTTCCTGCACCTAATGATGGCAAATGTTACAGGTGCAGCTGACCTGGTCATATTGCCAAATACTGCAAATTCGCCAAAAGAGTTAGAAATCTCAATTTGGATGAATCAGTCCTCAACTAGATACAACACCTCATACTACAAGAGGACTCTGATAGTGCTGATGATGAGTTCGAACAGGATCTTAACCTAATCGAAAATGATGACTTAGAATCCTCTCAGTCTGACAAAGAAGACAAAAATAGTCAACCTAAAGTCAATGTTCTCTCAAAAGAACAAGATCTTCTCCTAGAGGTTATAAGTGGTTTACAGGATCCAGACCTAAAAAGAAATTATCTAGATTAACTCAAAAAGACTCTAGATAGACCCTCCACATCTTCCTCCAACATTTTTTCTCATCCTCATATAGAAAAACACCTACAATATCACTGATGTTCTGAATAGATTTTCTTCTAGCAAACTAATGAGTTGGAAATTTACAAATTCATTAGGCTTCTAATCATGAGTTTTTGCCTAGTTTTCGAGTCATGTATGTTGATTTTATTACCTTTATCTTTAATCCTTTGTAGGTACCTCATGTCAGTAAAGAAAGCATGAAATCGAGCAAAACACATGGACTTTGAGAAGAAATTTGATGAATTAGCATATAAGGGAGAGGAGCCAAAGATAAGGAAAGATTTGAGCTCAAAAAGAGGTGCAAGAACGTGCTTTGAATCGGCTAAATGCGGATCTGAAAGGGAGAAACGTAGGCAAAACGCCGAAGCTACTGCCTAGAGCATCTAAACAACCGTCCCTTCAAGAAATGACATCGGCTAAAACCCACTGAACCGCTAGTTCCCCCTTGCCAGGTCACTATTTTTAACCGGCTAAAGGTTGGTGCTCCACGGATTGCAACCAGCGAAATGCTGGTTCCTCGCCGGAAAGGCCGTCTAATGAAGGGTAAAAGGGGTCCAAAAAGGTCTAAAACGCATCTATAAGATCCAAGGACATTTGGGGAAAGTTGTACAGAAGAAAGTATAGATATACAACCTCCATTGTACACCAACTAAGGGGAGAACCATTAAACCAACAATTTACTCTTCTAATTTTCATCTTATTCATAGAATTAGGAGTAGATTCTTTTCTCCATAGTTTTGTAGAGTTAAGTAGTACTTTTCTTCTTCTTTTTCTTTAACCCATTTTGGTGGAATTCCACCATTGTTCTAAGAGCTTATGAAGCAGATTTGTGAAGCTAATTCAATGAACGTGAGGGGAATCCTCTTGGTATATTCTCTCTATCTTTAAATATGTCTTACTAATTTGCTAGTTATAAGTATATTCATGGTGGGTTTGTTAATTTGATTGGGTTTTGATAAATTGCTTTTGGATTCTTATTGAATTGTAGGTGGGTGTTGCTAGATTCATCTTCCTATTGTTCAATTATATGTAAATCTATTAGATTCTCTTCAATATATTAATGAAGATCCATTGATTATGATATGGATCTATCTATACTTTCTTGGTTGTTGCTCAGGAGAGAATGATTAAGTATTGGAAGGGAATCTAGTAGTGGATATGGATAGGAGATTGTAAAATTAAGCTAGAAATAGCTGAAATTACTTCCTCCTTTCCAATTGGCAGCTAATAGCTAGGGGTAGTCAATAGGCGGGGAAGCTGAGGCTACCTACTTCCCGAGAATATTTACACTTAAGTCTAAGGCATTAAAGAAATTCTCAATTTAATTGTGATCTCAGCCATAGAATGTCCCTAGCCTCTCACTTGTGATTACTTCAATTAGAATTATTAGTTTTAGTTTAGAATTAGTTAGTTAATTTTCCTTTTTTATTTCTCCCCCAATTTTACGTTTCAAATATTGAACAATTTTGTGCTCTAGTTTGAATTAGTTTATAACTTTTTTTTATCGACTCAATTCTCTGTGGGACTCAACCCCTACATCCGTCAGCAATATTTGTTTTGAGCAGCGACCGTTTACACTCTTGCATAAAAGAAGAGTGTATTTTGGACGTTATCAAAAATGGAGTCGTTGCCAGGGAATTGAGTTGTGATAAGCCATTAGTTATTTATTGATTCGAATTAGTTTTGCATTTTTGTTTTACATTTTGTTTTGCTTTTACCTTTTTTTTTTTGTTTTTTTTTCGTTTGTAGCTGAATGATGGAATCATGGAATGAAAGGAGGTTTGTTGGTGGCAACCCTTATTATGATGACCCATGCTCCTATTGTGGAGGAGCACACTATTGGAAAGATTGCAAATATACCCCTAGAAGGGAGATGAGTACACTGTCTCCTTCCTATAGTGGGTATAGATGCACAATATGTGGTAGTTATGGGAGACATTAGATGCCCAAATGGGTTCACTTCCCGCTACAATGGTTATGATAGAAGTTGTGCTCCTATGTTTGAAGGGAATGAAACCATGGCAAGAGAGGGAAGGAGAAGTACATGTGGGCACATAGAAGCCATGCTCCAAGCCTTTCTGGAGCGGGAGTCTAATGCAGACAAGAATAACAACCCCTCCATGCCCATGGATTCATCAACTCCTTAATAAGAGAGCGGAAAATCTCTAAAAGAAAAAGCGGAGGAGAGATTAAGGAGCATATTAAGAAAAAGTGAACAATGGGGCATAGTTCAACTTGACTCATGGGAGGACGCTCAAAATGATGATGAAGAAGGAGTCAAGGTGAGTGTAGAAGAAGTAATAGAGGTGTGCCAACCAACCAACATTGTAAAAATGCAAGATGTCAAGGTTGAAGAAGTGACACTAGAGTCTCCAAATGTCATCCAACAAATCATGCTCAAGGACTCTAGTGCACTTGAAGAGAGGGATGGAAATCAAGAGGCATGCTCGAAAGGGGAGCGGCTTAAACCGCCCTCTTACAAATTTTCAACATTGATCTTGGTCGACAAAATGGAGACTGAGGATACCAAGTCAATGGAGGAAGTTGAGGAGGATGATCAAGGAGACTTCTTCTTCGAATATGTCATCCCAACAAGGACAAAGAACATCCCTCCTTCAAGGGCCAAGAAACACAAGATGCAACATCCATTTCTTGGTCCTTTGATGCTTACACCACCACCCCTAAAGCGTATTGAAATAATGGACAAGAAATTAGGGGTGCGATTCAAATGCTCAAAGTGGAGAGAGACGTGGTGAAGTTGAAGTCGTCGAGCCACGACGTTAACTAAGGCGCTTCTTGGGCAACCCAAGCGCTTTTACAATTTGTTTTTTTTTTGTTTTTTTTACATAATGTTTGAGTTGTCTTTTTTTGTGCAAGGGTGCAATAGGTATGGAATGTGATAAAGGTGAGAGAAGCCAAATTCAAAGTGAGCAACCGGTGCTAAACCGGAAAAGTGCAAGTTCAAATGCGCAAAACGCAGATGTCAAATAGAATGCCTTGAGAAAAATTGGTTAAGCAGTGGCACATTAGCATTAGACCGGCGAAAAGACAGTTCCAAAGGCATGAAATGCCAGTGGAACACCGGTTATGAGCAGAAGGCACAGGGAGTTCTTTGACCTAGTCCTTCCTTACTTTGTTTTACCATGCGCATCGAGGTCAATGCTTTATTTGTGTTAGGGGGTGAAGTCTGAGTAACCCACTTGTTAATTTATGCACGATATGGCCTTATGATAGATTGGGTGACATCATTGTTAAGGGTAAATCTTCATTAATTGCGAGTTTGTATCGCCTTTTTAGATAGTGGTGTTTGAATAAACTCCAAGGGTTTTCTTTATACTATAGTTCTTTCCCAAGGAGTGATTTATTTATCTTTTCTTTTATTGTCGAACCGGGTTGGCACTTCCCGTGATAGATTGAGAGGTGACTTTCTTAAAGAAAAATGTCAATTCTAGAGTCTTGTGAGTCTTTTGTGCACTTGTTTGATAAGGTACCACCAATAATTCTTGCTTGGCATTGTGCATGAGATTTTTGAAAAGAAAAAGAGGGGCATTTAAATGTAAAATGAGCACACTCTTATCATGAATTATATATTCTTTGTTTGGCTTGTTGATTCGTAACTAGCTCATTAAAAGTCATCCTTTTAATGTGAAAAAGAAAATGTGTGAACTCCTTGGATTGTGATGCCTTGTGTGGTGAGGTTTTTGGCATAATTCTTGTGTATGAATGATTGTCTAGAACTTTCCCTAAGTGTGATTCAAGGCGAAATTATAGATGTGGTTGCACTTAGAACATGATCTTAGGCCCTGTTTTGTTAGTCACTTCACCCAAATGACCTCCTTGAAGATTAATCTTTGATAGCCAAAGTTTGAGCCTTGGACCCTTTCTTTGGAAACCACATTACAAGCCTAACGATCATTTTTAATCCTTATCTTTGGCACCCATCCTCCCTAATTGTTAGAGATAAAATAATGAAAAATGGGGCTTGAAGCCTATGAGATGGGGAGCGATAAGGAAATGAATGTGAGATGAGGAAAAAGCCTAAGTTTGGGGGTTTGCAAGAGAAAGGGGGAAAATGAGAGCGTCAATGTGAGATAGCACCAAAATAATGATGAAATGAATGAATCGATGGGTTGAAAAACCTTGAATCATCAAAAGAGAAAGAATAGAAAAACAA
>JACEIK010000260.1:212002-243696 GCA_018107945.1 Datura stramonium
GAGTTCCCTCGCCTATCGAAATATGCCCCGGAGTTAGTGGTTTACATAACTTCGCGAGAAAAGACTACAGGTGTTTGTCTTTTTTATATTCATATTTTTTCTATTTTTTTGTTTTAATTAAATTGATTAACAAATACATTCTTTTTTTTTGTACACAAAATCATTAAATTAATCTGACATATACTTTAATTATAACAACTAAATCAAGTTTAAACATCAAACTTACCAAGTACCCGGGTACTTAGTATCATAGCGATTGGAGGAAGTAAATATTATTATTCATGAGTTTTACTTGCTTTTATACGACACTATCAGATCTATAATTTAAATTATGTAAGCTTGAATCAATTTGTATACATTGGTAAGATTTATCTTGTAATAAGAGGTTCTAAATGAAGATGGTACTGCGATCCTTTTAGATCTACACTATAGGTAGTATCCCAAAGCAATAATGACTGGATTGCCGAAAAAGGACTTAGTGGACTTATAGATGGTTATTAATAATCTTTGGATCATATAAGTGAAGAATTTCTAAGAACAAGACTGGTTTAACTTTTAAGTATAAAGTGAAACAAGAATTCATTAATTTAACTATCAGATCTGACTCTTCCGTATATTATTTAGTTAAATACTTGAATATTTTTATTTATGGAACCAAATGTTTTCTTGATCCAAGGAGAGGAAGCATCAAAGTTATTATTGTTTTTCTAATTACTTTCTTGCAGATCTTACTATGGCGTTCTTCCATCCCTTCTCCTCTAAAATCTCTTCTGCTTCTTCTACCTTATCTTCTTCCATCTCCTCAAATTCCAAGCTCAAAGAAGAGATTAGCTCTCCGATTTGGAGAAATCAATTGATGACTAGAAAATCCCTAAACACCCCCAGTCAGCCATTTACAAATCTTCAAAATGGTCCTTGACAAGTGACTATCCCATTTCGATCATTAAACAAACTATTCCTCTTGAGTCAGATCACGAGGATATCAAGCTTCTAAATCCAAAGTCTATAGAAAAATATAGATGAAAGTACAACTATCTCCACTTCGGGCTAGTTCAAATTGCTGCTAAGCCTCTCTTTAGAGAAGGTCTAGACACCTCACTTCTCCTTTGTCTTAGAGATTTAAGGTTCTTAGACTTCAATGACTCCCTCCTAGGTATAGTAGAAACCAACCTTTGTAGTGGTCCAATTTATTTTGACTGCTTTCCAAATTTTATAGTATCTCTTTGAGATAGGAATATCTTAGACTCCCTAACCCTAAATGTTAAGACATCCAATTACAAGACCAAATCTGGATCTCTCCCTATAGCTCTTATCTATAGGATTCAATATAAGGCTATGAGTTTAGCCTTCAATACTGGAGCCATGAGAACCTTAAATAAAGGTGAATTTTTTTTTTCCAAACCGATCTGCAAAGATCTCACTTATCAGTTCCTCGACCTATTTCTTGAAATCAGATAAACCTACCCCAAAACTGGGTGTTGCAAGATGCAACACCAACACAAAAACTAGAGAATACTACTATTACTCAGATCCAACAGTTTTCGGGTGGAGCTGTATCCATCTCCTTCCAAAGATCTCTTAGCCAAAGAGTCTCTACTGCCTATTCAGCACAATCTAAAATTCAAACAGCCAGACACTCAGTTTCTTCATTTTCCTCTAGAGATGAGACGGTCAACTTCGAATCAAGAATCCCTCAAGCCACATATTCAGTGGAAACTCCTCCCGCAACTGAGGTTAATGATGACCAACCCCAATCCCCCACCTACTCATCTCTAGGTGCTGAACTGGGAGTTTTGATGCAATATTTTCAAATTGATAAATAAACACTTCGAAAATAGTCCTACTCTCCGAGAAATATTTTGAAAAGAACTTGGTTTTTTAAGCGCTTTCAAAATGACGAAAGAAAAAGCCTTTAAGAAATTTATTATGAATTTTTAAACTCTGTCCAAAAACAAATTAATTTCTTTGATTGGTTTCAAGCCTATGCTGATTATCATCAATTGGATTTTCCTTTTTCTAAATCAGTTAATGTTTCAAAAGTCTGGAAAACTTGCAATGGAGGGGAGATCACTTTCGAGCTCCCTCCAACACAAGGATTTTCAACAACATATGTTGATAACTCTATTGTCGCAGTCCCTTTAACAAAAAAACCCGACAGTAAAGCAGTTAATAGCAAAGATATCAAAAAATATTTTTGAACAAAATAATTATATAAACAAATATTTAAAAGCACTTGGTGAATATCTAGTTTCAAGACCGTCCTCAACACCACCTGCTCCTTCAAAACCAGCAGAGGACTCCACATCTTCAGTTCCTCTGTTTAAACTTATGAAATCCCTACAACATTTGCTAAGGAACTCCAAACCCATTACTCAAGGGATTCCCCTCAACTTTCTGACCTACAACGAAGGATCTTAGAAATTGAGAAGACTCTGGTCCCGATACCCGAATGAAAGAAACATCTTTAAAGGCCTCTGTAACTATCACTGTTCTTTAGGAAGATATCCCGTTTGATAGTCAGCCAGAAGAAG
The DNA here is from genome assembly GCA_018107945.1 of Datura stramonium. NCBI lineage: Eukaryota > Viridiplantae > Streptophyta > Magnoliopsida > Solanales > Solanaceae > Datura > Datura stramonium. Next base: position 214,534 of record JACEIK010000260.1, read on the forward strand.
AGGAAGTTCCTTTAAAGGTTTCCCCCATCAAAGACGAATTTTCCAGCTAGCGTAACCCACAAAAGCTTTATTACTCTAGAGCTACCCATCCTGGTATAGCCTTAGAAGAAAAACCCAGTATCATGCAAAACAACTACAATGCGAATAAAATATATGAATGGAACATAGATGATTGTTCTGAATACAATATCCTATCCAAATTACAGCAGATGACAATGGTTTCCACTTCTTATAGGACCTCTCATAACTGCTCAAACCAGCTTACTACCAATGTCCTAGTAGCAGGGTTTACAGGTCAGCTAAAAGGTTGGTGGGACACCCATCTTAGTGAGGAAGACAAGCAGAAAATTTTTCTTAGTGTCTACGTCGTCTTTGTAGTAGAACCAATTTTTAAGGATGGACAAACCATTCCTGACTCTACCAATACTTTGATTTACACAATTATTAAAACTTTCATTGGAAGTTCGGGTATCTTTAGGGAAAGATCTTCTGAAGTATTCAACAACCTCAAGTGTAAACACTTTCAGACTTTAGATGGTATAAGGATTCCTTTCTTACCAGGATCTATGAAAGACCTGATGGTAACCTTCTGTCACTCCCCGAACAAGGAGATTTTATCAATTATCTCTCGAGAATCTCCATTAGGAGATGTCATACTAGGGTAACCTTAGTAGTCAAAAAATCATTCATTCTAGACACTATTGCCCTTTTTGATACTGGTGCAGACCTCAATTGTGTCCAAGAAAGACTTATCCCAACCAAATACTTTGAGAAAACCAAAGAGTCCCTTAGAGATGCTAATGACAATAAATTAGGGATCAGCTACAAGCTTTCTAATGTTGAAGTAAGAGCTTCCATAGGAAACTCTACCTTATCAGTTTCTACCTCATTCGTACTGGTGAAAGACATAGCTAACCCAGTAATCTTGGGAACTCCTTTCATTGAAGATCTTATCCATTTTTGGGTCACTCATCAAGAAATTGAAATAGAATACAATAACATTTCCCTTTTTTTTTGACAAACCCCCAGTAAGAAGAATCTTGTCTACCTTGAAGCATAAGGAAGCCCAAATTAACTTCCTCAAGGAAGAAGTAGCTTTCCATAGGTTAGAGAAGTAACTTCAGGAACCTCTTCTTCAATCAAAAATCAAGGTCCTTGAAACAAAATTCAAAATGAACTCTGTGCAGATTTATCCACAGCCTTCTGGAATCACAAAAAGCACATGGTTAGGCTTCCTTATAAGCTTGACTTTGATGAAAAAATAATTCCTACAAAATCTCGCCGCATACAAATGAACCATGAGATAACAATCCATTGTCAATATGACAAGTTATTTTATCTATTTTTGATTTATATATAGAATATATCAAAGGGAGCTCCAACTCTATTCCAGATTTCCTTACCAGAGAACTTTTACAGGGAAGGTAAAGTGAGTAGAAAAAAGATGGCAATAGAGGTCCCAGATTCTTCAGAACTTCCAACCCTCACTCTATCAAGTGAAAACAAATTAGAGCTAGTGCAACAACAAGCAAATTCAAAAAAACAACAAGTTGCTACCAAGCAACAAACAAAATCAGTTGCTTCTAAGCAACCTTCAAATGAAGCAGTTGGTCCAAGCCAGCCCAAATACCAAACTCCGGTGGATTATGCCATGAAAGAAATTCCGTCATCATATCTACTAGAAAATGCAGCTCCAATTTTCATTTCTAGTCCAAAGAAGTGGGCCGACCTAGTTGAGAAAAAGGAACAAAATATTCAACTAGCCCAAACCATGTCCACCCCATGGACAGAGGAAGATTTTCAAAACTGGCGCCTGCTCATGGGCTTCAAAGATACTACAACCCTGACAAGTCCCAATAGAAGAGAATTGATGAATCAATATCTCTTCTTACAAAATATGTGTTCTACTGCGGCGGCCCAAAGCCATGCATCTTCTTCTTCTTCTCATTCGTGGCTACTAGCAGCACCGCCAAAAAAATTGTGGAGGCAGAAAGCCCCATAGAATTTTATTTCAATTTTCCACAAAGCATTGGCACGGTACATTCTGTACCAAACAAGACACTTTCTCCAAACAGAGGTTCCTCCCATGATAAACCTACTTATTTAAAAAATAACAATGTTTATCCACTAGTCCAAATTGAGCATGAATTTTGGCACTCAAACCCCCAAGAAGTGGCCAAGAAAATGCTTAGCCCTTTTGCCATTTTTTGTTCAAAAAACTCCCTCCTATACCCAAAAGTTCTATGAGTTCATTCTCACAGATACGAGATCCTATTTCTTCAAGTCCCACAAAGACAAACAAACCCAAATGTTTATTACCCATACCACGGTATGGATTAACAAAACAATCTCACCCAAAAAATGGGGAATGCACCCAGCCAAATATAAAAAACTTTCCCAACCATTTGAACCCAAAAATTACAACTATTTTGACTACATAGCAGCGTGAATGAACCCATTCACCTTCAAAAATGACCTCAACAAACATTCCTGGTTTCCCCTATGGGGAAAACAACTAACCTTTGACTTCCCATGGTTATCCCTCCAAGACCATTCTAAATGGTACAAAAATTGGAACCCCTCAGAAGCTTACCCAGCGGAAGTGGAAAAATGATTCCTGCAAAATCTGAAGTATCTAGCCCCGACAGATGCCGCCCAAATAATATTTTTACAACAAAAATCCATTGCAGTTGCCCAACTGGACAGCTCAAGCAACAAAGGAAATTTCATCCAGCAAATGGAAAAAATCCTTCAACAGATTAAAGTTGAACTCCCCAGCTGTCAATCGCAGGTGTCAAAAAAATCTTAGTCGAAAGACGAAGAAGACAACCCCTGCATCAGTTTTCAGTTGAATTGACATAAGGAATGGCATCATAAAGACATCACCAGAATTGTTATTTTGCATGACATCATTAGAAAACTATTGAGGGTAATACTGTAGCGACACTGTAGCACTATTGTAACACTTTTTTGGCTATAAATAGCCCCCTCCATTTAATTTGTAAACCATTCTTTTCTTGCACAAGCATTCTTTCTCAAGGAAGACTTGGTTAAAGCTTGCTCTTTTTCATGTAATATTTTAAAGTTTATTTGATACTTATTATCAAAGTTCAATTTTTCTAACCTTTCACTTTCTTAACTTGTCTCTTTCATTTTATTGCATATGATTGGCCTAGCCACCTACCTTTAATTATTTAACTTATTATTTAATTATTGCATTATTGTTGGCCTTGACACCTAATTAGTTTATTTAATTTGCATTTATAATCTTGTACTTATAATTATTTCTTACTTGCTTTATATCCTTCTTCCCCGTATTCTTCCCTTATCATTTTAGGGGGTTCGCTTTCGGGTACTTGGTATCAGAGTCATGGGGGAAGTAAATATTATTATTCATGAGTTTAACTTACTTTTATAAGGCACTGTCAGATCTATAATTTAAACTATGAAAGCTTAAATCAATTTGTACACATTGGTAAGATCTATCTTGTAATAAGAAGTTCTAAGTGAAGATGGTATTGTGATCCTTTCGGATCTACACTGTAGGTAGTATCCCTAAGAAATGATGGCTCGATTGCTGAAAAAGGACTTAGTGGACTTACAGACGGTTATTCATAACCTTTGGATCATCTACGTGAAGAATTTGTTAGAACACGACTGGTCTAACCTTTAAGTATGAAGTGAAACAAGAATTCGTTAATTTAACTATTAGATCTGACTCTTCCGTATATTATTTAGTTAAATACTTGAATATTTTTTCCTTATGGAACCTAATGGTTTCTTGATCCAAGGACAGGAAGCATTAAAGTTATTATTGTTTTTATACTTACTTTCTTGAAGATCTTACTATGGCGTTCTTTCATCCCTTCTCCTCTAAAATCTCTTTTGCTTCTTCTACCTCATCTTTTTCCATCTCCTCCAATTCCAAGCTCAAAGAAGAGATTAGCTTCTCCGATTTGGAGCAATCAATTGATGATTGGAAAATCCCTAAATACCCCCATTCAGCCATTTACAAATCTTCAAAATGGTCCTTGACAAGTGACTATCACATTTCGACCATTGAACAAACTATTCCTCTTAAGTCAGATCATGAGGATATCAAGCTTCTAAATCTAAACTCTATAGAAAAATATAGACGAAAGTACAACTATCTCCACTTCGGGTTAGTTCAAATTGCTTCTAAGCCTCTCTCTAGAGAAGGTCTAGACACCTCACTTCTCCTTTGTCTTAGAGATTCAAGGTTCTTAGACTTCAATGACTCCCTCCTAGGTATGGTAGAAACCAGCCTTTGTAGTGGTCCAATTTAGTTTGACTGCTTTCCAAATTTAACTGTGTCTCTTCGAGATAGGAATATATTAGACTCCCTAACCCTAAATGTTAAGACATCCAATTACAGGACCAAATATGGATCTCTCCTTGTAGCCATTATCTATAGGATTCAATATAAGGCTATGAGTTCAACCTTCAATATTGGAACCATGAGAATCTTAAATAAAGGTGAAATAATTCTCTTCCACAGCGATCTGCAAAGATCTCACTGATCAGTTCCTAGACCTATCTCTTGGAATCAGATAAACCTACCCCAAAACTGGGTGCTGCAAGATGCAACACCAGCATAAAAACCAGGGAATACTATTATTTCTCATGTCCAACAGTTCTCGAGTGGAGTTGTATCCATCTCCTTCCAAAGATCTCTTAGCCAAAGAGTCTCTACTGCCTATTCAACACATTTTGAAATTGAAACTGCTAGACACTCAGTTTCTTGATTCCTCTCTAGAGTTGAGACGGTCAACTTCGAATTAAGAATCCCTCAAGCCACATATTCGGTGGAAACTCCTCCTGCAACTGAGGTTAATGATGACCAACCCCAATCCCCTACCTACTCATCTCTAGGTGGTGAACTGGGAGTTTTGATGCAAGATTTTCAAATTGATAAAGAAANGCAACTGAGGTTAATGATGACCAACCCCAATCCCCTACCTACTCATCTCTAGGTGGTGAACTGGGAGTTTTGATGCAAGATTTTCAAATTGATAAAGAAATACTTCGGAAAGAGTTCTACTCTTCGAGAAATATTTTGAAAAGAACTTGGTTTTTTAAGCTCTTTCAAAATGATGAAAGAAAAAGCCTTCAAGAAATTTATTATGAGTTTTTAAACTCTGTCCAAAAATAAATTAATTTCTTTGAATGGTTTGAAGCCTATGCTGATGATCATCAATTAGATTTTCCTTTTTCTAAATCAGTTAATGTTTCAAAAGTGTGAGAAACTTGAAATGGTGGGGAGTTCATTTCTAAGCTCCCTCCAGCATAAGGATTTTCAACAACATATGCTGATAACTCTATTGTCGCAGTCCCTTTTAAAAAACCCGACAATGAAGCAGTTAACAACAAAGATATCAAAAAAATTTTTGAACAAAACAATTATACAAACAAATATTTACAAACACTTGGTGACAATGACTTAGAATCCTCCCAGTCCAACCAAGAAGACCAAAATAGCCAACCTGAAGTCAATATTCTCTCATAAAAAGAAGATCTTCTCCTAGAGGTTGTAAGCGGCTTATAAGATCCAGACCAAAAAAGACATTATCTAGATCAATTCAAAAATGTTCTAGACAGACCCTCCACATCTTCCACATCTTCTTCCAACATTTTTTCTCATCCTCATATAGCAAATACCTACAATATCACTGATATTTTGAACAGATTTCCTTCTAGCAAACCAAAGGTAGTAACTATTCAAGATCTCCAATCAGAGATAGTACTCCTTAAGAAAGAAATCCGGCAAATCAAGGCTAGGCAGGAACTAGACTGGATTGTCCTTCAATAATTCTTTACCATGGCTGATCCTCCTAGACAAACAGAAGTTGAGCAACCAAATCATGAGACCGAACAAGGAGACTTTATCGATTATCTCTCGAGAATCTCCATTAGGAGATGACATACTAGGGTAACATTAGTAGTCAAAAGATCACTATTGTTCTTTTTGAAACTGGTGCAGACCTCAATTGTGTCCAAGAAGGACTTATCCCAACAAAATACTTTGAGAAAATGAAAGAGGCCCTTAGAGCTGCTAATGACAATAAATTATGGATCAACTACAAGCTTTCTGATGTCGAAGTAAGAGCTTCCATAGGAAACTCTACCTTATCAGCTTCTACCTCATTCGTATTGGTGAAAGACATAACTAATACAGTAATCTCGGGCGCTCCTTTCATTGAAGAGATCATCCAAATTCGGGTCACTCATCAAGAAATTGAAATCGAATACAATAACATTTCCCTTTCTTTTTGACAAATCCCAGTAAGAATAATCTTTTCTACCTTGAAGCATATGGAAACCCAGATTAACTTCCTCAAGAAAGAAGTAGCTTTCCACAGGTTACAACAGCAACTTCAAAAACCTCCCCTTCAATCAAAAATCAAGGTCCTTGAAACACAAATTCAAAAGAAACTCTGTGTAGATTTACCCACAGCCTTCTGAAATTGCAAAAAGCACATGATTAGGCTTCCTTATGAGCCTGACTTTGATGAAAAAACAATTCCTACAAAAGCCCGACCCATACAAAAGAACCATGAGCTAACAATCCATTGTCAAGAAGAGATCAATGATCTCCTTCGCAAATAAATCATCTCTCCAAGCAAATCCCCTTGGAGTTGTGCTGCCTTTTATGTCAATAAAATTCTAAGATCGAACGAGGAGTCCCTCGCTTAGTCATCAATTATAAACCATTGAATACTGTCCTCCGTTGGATTAGGTACCCTATTTCCAATAAGAAAGATTTACTCCAGTGACTCCATGCTGCCAAGATTTACTCCAGTGACTCCATGCTGCCACAATTTTCTCAAAGTTCGATTTAAAATTGGGCTTTTGGAAAATTCAAATTGATCTAAGAGATCGATACAAAACTGCTTTGACAGTACCCTTTGGGCAATATGAATGGAATGTCATGTCCTTTCGACTAAAAGATGCCCCTTCAGAATTCCAAAAAATAATGAATGACATTTTCAATCCCTTCTCAAAGTTTATAATTGTTTACATTGATGATGTTCTCATATTCTCCACAAGCATTGATCAACATTTCAAGCACCTAAAAACTTTTTTCAATGTAATCAAAGAAAATGTCTTAGTCTTGTCCAAAACTAAGTATAGTCTTTTTCAAATTAACATCCGCTTTCTTGGGCATAATATCCAACAGGGTACTATCATCCCCATTCAAAGATCTATCCAATTTGCTGACAAATTTTCCGATCAAATTTTAGACAAAACACAGATGCAAAGATTCTTGGGGTGTGTTAATTATGGAAGATTTTGTTCCAGGACTTAGCAGTTTGTTAAGACCCCTCCATGATAGATGAAAAAACCTCTGTCTCCATGGATCCATGTTCACACCAATGCTATTAAGGAAATCAAGCAGAAGATTAAGCATCTTTCTTGTCTATCTCTTCCTAATCCCTCTACATTTAAAATAGTCAAAACAGATCAGACATTGGTTGTGGTGGCATTTTAAGGCAAAGGAAAAAATGATAAGGAGCATATTATTGCATTTGCATCAAATCATTGGAATGAGTCCCAACAAAATTATCCAACAATTAGAAAAGAAATTTTAGCAATTGTTTTGTGTATTTCAAAATTTCAAGCAAATTTGTTAAACCAATTTTTTTTTTTTACGAATTGAGTGTAAAGTTGCAAAATCTATTTAAAAAAAGATGTTCAAAATCTTGCCTCTAAATATATATTTGCTAGATGACAAGCTATTTTATCTTTTTTTGATTTTGAAATAGAATATATGAAAGACAAAGCCAACTCTATTCCAGATTTTCTTACCAGAGAATTTTTGCAGGAAAGGTAAAATGAGTAGAAAAAAGATGGCAACAAAGGTCCGGTATATTTCACAACTTCCAACCCTCACTCTATTGAGTGAAAACAAATTAGAATTTGTGCAACAACAAGCAAATTTTAAAAAACAACAAGGTGCTACCAAGCAGCAAATAAAATCAGTTTGCTTCTAAGCATCCTTCAAAAGAAGCAGTTGGCCCAAGCCATCCCAAATACCAAACTCCGGTGGATTATGCCATGAAAAGAATTCCGCGATCATATCTACTGGAAAATGCAGCTTCAATTTTTATTTCTATTCCAAGGAAGTGGGATGATCTAGTTGAGGAAGAGGAACAAAATATTCAACTAGCCCAAACCATGTCCACCCCATGGACAGAAGAACATTTTCTAAATTGGCGGCTGCTCATGGGCTTCAAAGATACTGCAGCCCTGACAAGTCTCAATAGAAGAGAATTGATGAACCAATATCTCTTCTTCAAAAATATCTGTTCTACTGTGGTGGCCCAAAGCCACGCATTTTTTTCTTCTCATTCGCTGGACGCTAGCAGCACCACCAAAAAAGTTGTGGAGGCAGAAAGCCCCGTAGAAGTTTCTTTCAATTTTCCACATAGCACTGGCACGGTACATTTTGTACCAAACAAGACACTTTCTCCTAATAGAGGTTCCTCCCCTGATGAACCTACTTATTTTGAAAAATGACAATGTTTATCCACTAATCCAAATTGAGCCTGAATTTTGGCACTCAAACCCCAAGAAGTGGTTGAGAAAATGCTTAGCCCTTCTGCGAATTTTATTCAAAAAACTCCCTCCTATACCCAAAAGCTCTATGAGTTCATTCTAACATATACGAGATCTTGTTTATTCAAGCTCCACAAAGACAAACAAATGTTTGTTATCCATACCATAGTGTGGATTAACAAAATAATCTCACCCAAAGAATAGGGAACGCATCCAGCCAAATATAAAAAACTTTTTCAACCATTTGAACCTCAAAATTACAAATATTTTGAATACATAACAGCATGGATGAATGTATTCACCTTCCAAAATGACCTCAACAAACATTCCTAATTTCTCCTATGGGGAAAACAACTAACCTCTAACTTCCGTCAGTGGTTTTTGCATAAAAAATGGACAGCTTATGGACACAAAGTTGAAATCCTTCCTCCCCTGGTTTGTGAAGGATATGAATATTTTTGCCAAAGGTTTTTTAGTGAGCAACAGGTCCCCTTGCTCATGCAATTCTTCCACAGGTTCCATGTCTCATGGATATACTCACAGAAAATTGCCTTCCACAAACCGAAAGGACACAAAGGGCTCCCATGGTTAGCCCTCGAAGGCCATTATAAATGTTACAAAAATTGGAACCCTTCAGAAGCTTACCTAGTGGAAGTGGAAGAATGGTTCCTGCAAAATTCGAAGTATCTAGCCCCGACAGATGCCACCCAAATAACATTTTTACAACAAAAATCCATTGCAGCTGCCCAACTGGCCAGCTCAAGCAACAAAGGATATTTCATCCAGAAAATGGAAAAAATCCTCCAACATATTAAATCTAAACTCCCCATACGTCAATCACAGGCGTCGAAAAAATCTGAGTCGGAAGACGAAAAAGACATCCCCTCCATCAATTTTCAGTTGAATTGACATCAGCAATGACATCATCAAGACATCACCAGAATTGATGTCATACATGACATCATCATAATATTATTTAGGGTGATACTGTAGCTTCACTGTAGCATTACTGTAGCACTTTCACTATAGCAAATTTTTGGCTATAAATAACCCACTCCATTTCATTTGTAAACCATCCTTTTCTTGCACAAGCTTTCTCTCTCAAGGAAGACTTGGTTAGAGCTTACTCTTTTTATTGTAATATTTTAAAGTTTATTTGATACTTATATCAAAGTTCAATTTTTCTAACGTTTCACTTTCTTGACTTGTCTCTTTCATTTTATTGCATATGGTTGGCCTATCCACCTACCTTTAATTATTGCACTTATTATTTAATTATTGCATTGTCATTGGATTTGCCACCTAATTAGTTTATTTCATTTGTATTTATAATTCTGTATTTATAATTATTTCTTACTTTCTTCCTATCCTTCTTCCCTTTATTCTTCCCCTATCATTTTTGGGGGGTTCACTTTCAGGTACTTGGTTCTCTTCTATTGGGACTTACAGAGCTGCAGTATCTTTGAAGCCCATGAGCAGGTGCTAGTTTTGAAAATCTTCCTCTGTCCATGGGGTGGACATGATTTGGGCTAGTTGAGTATTTTGTTCCTCTTCCTCAACTAGGTCGGCCCACTTCTTTGGACTATAATTGGAAATTGAAACTATATTTTCCAGTAGATATGATGGCAGAATTCCTTTCATTGCATAATCTACCGGAGTTTGGTATTTGGGCTGGCTTGGGCCAACTACTTCTTTTGAAGGTTGCTTAAAAGAAATTGATTTTGTTTGCTGCTTGATAGCAGCTTGTTGTTATTTTGAGTTTGCTTGTTGTTGTACCAGAGCTAATTTGTTTTCACTCGATAGAGTGAGGGTTGGAAGTTGTGAAGAATCCGGGACCTCTGTTGCCTTCTTTTTTCTACTCATTTTACCTTCTCTGCAAAATTCTCTGGTAAGAAAATCTGGAATAAAGTTGGAGCTCCCTTTGATATATTCTATATATAAATCAAAAATAGATAAAATAGTTTGTCATCTACCAAATATATGTTTAGAGGAAAGATTTTGAACATCTTTTTTTAGAACAGATTTTGCAGGTTTACAGTCAATTCGTAATAAAAATTAATGGTTTAACAAATCTACTTGAAATTTTGAAATGCACAAAACTATTGCTAACATTTCTTTTTTAATTGTTGGATAATTTTGTTGGGACTTATTCCAATGCTTGATGCAAATGCAATAATATGCTCCTTATCAATTTTTCTCTGCCTTAAAATGCCACCATAACCAATATCTGATGCATCTGTTTCGACTATTTTGAATGTAGAGGGATCAAGTAGAGATAGACAAGGAAGATGCTTAATCTTCTGCTTGATTTCCTTAATAGCATTGGTGTGAACATGGGTCCACGAAGGTGGAGGTTTTTCCATCTATCATGGAGGGGTCTTAACAAACTGCTACGTCCTGGAACAAAATCTGCTACATAATTAACATGCCTCAAGAATCTTTGCAGTTGTGTTTTATCTAAACTTTGATCGGAAAATTTATCAGCAAATTGGATAGATCTTCGAATGGGGATGATAGTACCCTGTTGGATATTATGCCCAAGAAAGTGGATGTTAATTTGAAAAAGACTATACTTAGTTTTGAACAAGACTAATCCATTTTCTTTGATTACATTGAAGAAAGTTTTAGGTGCTTCAAATATTGATCAATGCTCGTGGAGAATATGAGAACATCATCAAAGTAAATAATTATAAATATTGAGAAGAGATTGAAAATGTCATTAATTATTTTTTGGAATTCTGAAAGGGCATTTTTTAGCCCAAAGGGCATGACATTGCATTTATATTGCCCAAATGGTACTGTAAAAGCAGTTTTGTATCGATCTCTTAGATCAATTTGAATTTTCCAAAAGGCCAATTTTAAATCGAACTTTGAGAAAATTATGGCAGCATGGAGTCGCTGGAGTAAATCTTTCTTGTTGTGAATAGGGTACCTAATCCAACAGAGGGAAGTATTCAATGGTTTATAATTGATGACTAAGCGAGGGACTCCTTGTTCGATCTCAAAATTTTTATTGCCATAAAAGGCAGCACAACTCCAAGGGGATTTTCTTGGGGAGATGATTTATTTGCAAAGGAGATAATTGATCTCTTCTTGACAATGGAGTTTTAGCTCATGGTTCATTTGTATGGGGCGGGCTTTTGTAGAAATTATTTTTTCATCAAAGTCAGGCTCGTAAGGAAGCCTAACCATGTGCTTTTTGCGATTCCAGAAGGCTGCGGATAAATCTGCACAGAGCTCCTTTTGAATTTGTGTCTCAAGGACCTTGATTTTTGATTGAAGGAGAGGTTCCTGAAGTTGTTGTTGTAACCTATGGAAAGCTACTTCTTCCTTGAGGAAGTTAATATGGGTTTCCTTATGCTTCAAGGTAGACAAGACTCTTCTTACTGGGGGTTTGTCAAAAGGAAGGGAAATGTTATTGTATTCAATTTCAATTCCTTGATGAGTGACTCGGAATGGGATGATATCTTCAATGAAAGGAGTTCCCAAGATTACTGGATGAGTTATGTCTTTCACCAGTACGAATGAGGTAGAAGCTAATAAGGTAGAGTTTCCTATGGAAGCACTTACTTCGAAATCAGAAAGCTTGTAGTTGATCCCTAATTTATTTCCATTAGAAGCTCTAAGGGCCTCTTTGGTTTTCTCAAAGTATTTGGTTGGGATAAGTCCTTCTTGGACACAATTGAGGTATGCACCAGTATCAAAAAGAGCAATAGTGTCTAGAATGAATGATCTATTGACTACTAAGGTTACCCAAGTATGCCATCTCCTAATGGAGATTCACGAGAGATAATTGATAAAGTCTCCTTGTTCGGTCCCATGATTTGGTTGCTCAACTTTTGTTTGTCGAGGAGGATCAACCATGGTAGAGAATTGTTGAAGGACAATCCGGTCTAGTTCCTGCCTAGCCTTGATTGCCGAATTTCTTCCTTAAGAAGTACTATCTCTGATTGGATATCTTGAATAGTTACTACCTTTGATTTGCTAGAAGGAAATCTGTTTAAAAAATCAGTGATATTGTAGGTATTTGCTATGTGAGGATTAGAAAAAATGTTGGAGGAAGATGTGGAAGATGGGGAGGTCTATCTAAAGCCTTTTTGAATTCATCTAGATAATGTCATTTTTGGTCTAGATCCTGTAAGCCGCTTATAACCTCTAGGAGAAGACCTTGTTCTTTTGAGAGAACATTGACTTCATGTTGGCTATTTTGGTCTTCTTGGTTGGACTGGAGGATTCTAAGTCATTGTCTTTGATTTGGTTAATATCCTGTTCAAACTCATCATTATCTTTATCAGAGTCCTCTTGTAGTAAGAGATGTTGTACCTGGTTGAGGAATGATTCATCCAGATTGAGATTTCTAACTCTTTTGGTGAATTTGTAGTATTTGGCAATATAACCAGGTTTGCCGCACCTATAACCTTTGCCATCATTGGGGGCAGGAATAACTGGCTTCTTAGTTGCACGTTGATGTCTTGGAGGAGAAGATTTTGATTTCTAAACTTAGGGATATGAGGCCTAGATGAGGAAACTTCCTTTTTAGGAGTCAGATTTCTATGGGATTTCTTTCTACATGGGGGTAGACTAAATTGTTCGCAGAAACTACTTAGGTCTCGGTGTGTTTGAGCTCTATCTTTTGCTAATTGTCTTAATTTCTTATCTTAGCGACAGATCTTAAGGGAAACTTGCTGAATGAGGCTTGTAAGCTGACCGTAAGTTATCTTCTCGTAAGGAATAATATTACCAGAGTGTTGGTTTTGTAGCTCTTCTTTGACTAAATCTCTGAGGGACTTAGGCAAGCCTTCCAGGAATTTTTCTTTCCAGTAGGGAAGGTTGCCATTAGGTCTTTCATAGATCCTGGTAAGAAAGGAATCTTATACCATCTAAAGTCGAAAAGTGTTTTACACTTGAGGTTGTTGAGTACTTCAAAAGATCTTTCCCTAAAGATACCCGGACTTCCAATGAAAGTTTTAATAATGGTGTAAATCAGAGTAATGGTAGACTCAGGAATGGAATGTTCATCCTTAAAAATTGGTTCTCCTGCAGAGTCGACGTGGACACAATGAAAAATTTTCTGCTTGTTTTCCTCACTAAGATGGGTGTCCAACCAACCTTTTAGCTTACCCATAAACCCTGCTACAAGGACATGGGTAGTAAGCTGGTCTGAGCAGTTATGGGAGGTCCTATAAGCAGCGGCAACCATTGTCATCTGCTGTAATTTGGATAGGATATTGTATTCAGAACAACCATCTATGTTCAATTCAAAATTTTAGTCGCATTGTAGTTGTTTTTCATGCTATTGGAATTTTCTTCTAAGGCTACACCAGGATGGGTAGCTCTAGGGTAATAAAGCTTTTGTGGCTTACTCCAGTTGGAAAATTCGGCTTTGACAGGGGCAACCTCTAAAGGAACTTCCTCTTCTTCTGGTTGACTATCAGACGGGATATCTTCCTGAAAAATAGTGATAGTTGCAGAGGCCTTAGAAGACGTTTCTTTCATTGGGGTATCAGGGACCAGAGTCTTCTCAATTTCTAAGATCCTTCTTTGGAGGTCAAAAAGTTGAGGGGAATCACTTGAGTGGTGGGTTTGGAGTTCCTTAGCAAATGTTGTAGGGATTTCATATGGTTTAAATAGAGGAACTGAAGATGTGGAGGCCTCTGCTGGTTTTGAAGGAGCCGGTGGTGTTGAGTACGATCTTGAAACTATATATTCACCAAGTGGTTGTAAATATTTATTTGTATAATTGTTTTGTTCAAAAATGTTTTTGATATCTTTGTTGTTAACTGATGTGCTATGAATTTACAACACTATTGATGCTCAAAACTAAGAAAATAGCATGGACTTAGGTGTATTTATGTGGATATGAGACACTTTTCCTTTGATTTCAAGATAAATGGGTGTTGGAACAATAAACTGCAAAAGGAAGCAAAAAGTGTGCAAAACAGGGCAAAAAGTACAGACCACAGTACGATCCTTAGGATGGACCTATGAGTCGTACTAAAGGCCCTGATAAGAAGCTGAAAACTTAACCTAGAAGATTGATCCCATGAGACTTGTCATGGATCGTACCATGGTGGTTGGAGTTGTGGTAAGCCAGTCGTGATGAAATCCAGAAGAATTTCAAAAAAGGCTGATTCTCAGTACGGGAGCACCCTACGACCCGTGAGATGAAGGTACGAGTCGTACCATACTGGTCATGGTGAAGTTCAGAAAAAGTTTAAAAGATCAGGATCAAGACAGGAGTGTCAATGTACGAGTCGTAGCATGTTAGTACGAATTGTACCTTGACCCAACACTTAGCCAAAATTCAGCCAACACTCCAAGCCACAAGTGGATGTCACGATCCGTGAGAAGCCTTTACGAGTTGTAGGTGGAATGGTGACGAGGTCGGCAGCAGATATGGAAAGCAGTCCTGTTGGTTTAGGAAAAGGATTCCTGTGTCTCTATAAATACTTTTTATGATCGAGGACGACGAATAGACATAATTCTAGGAGAAAAACATTGTAGTAGGAAATTTTACATCGTTGGGAGAGAGAATTGATAACGCTCAAACCACACTTCCAACTGAAGTATGAAGTGAACGTTGTCAATAAAGAACCCAACTAAAGGTTGGGGTCGATCCCACAGGGAATACGAAAGATCTAGATTACAGTCGGTAGATAAACTTGTATGGTAATTACTTCACAATGGGGGAATTCCAATAAAAAGCAATAATAAAAATAAACAATAGTCAAGATTATATTTGTAAATCAATAATTAAAGGATAACTAGGGCTTGTGTTCCCCATGGTTCATAACAGCTTTAGGTATACACTCGTGATCTTTACCAATACTTACTTATAGAACTGATGACTTAGATTCATTCAAACGATCGACCAATCCCTATTGAATGACTATCCTCAATTACTCGACCAAGTCTCATGAGTTTTTCAAACTAACTATTATCACTAAGCTCCAAATATAACTATCCTGCGACCACAACTCAAGTTAATACAATAATCATCAAGATCAAGGCTCCGTTGTAATTTTTTTTCTAATCTCTACCTCTTCGACCAAAGCAAGTAAAGAATTCAGGCACTTCCAAACGTTGTACACCGTTAAGAATCATTAACGATGAAGAAAATACAATATAAGTATTTAGTACTGATTTTAGACTCACTTTGTGCAACCCTAACTAGTTAATCCATCATGGTTCCCACAACCCTAACTGTGGAGGTTTTATCCTCTCATAGTTGCAAGGTTGTGATTTGTGTTCATGATTGAAAACATATAACAATACTTACAAAGATTATTGAGAAAAAAATTTTCCTTCAATTAAACCACGAAATCTTGAATAACAGTAGCAAGAACAAGATGAATTCAAGAAAAGGTTGATCACACAGTTGAACCAACTTAATTGTCTCTCCCAACGATGTAAAATTTCCTACTACAATGTTTTTATCCTAGAATTATGTCTATTCGTTGTCCTCTATTAAAAATAAAACATAAAAAGTATTTATAGAGACACAAGAATCCTTTTCCTAAACCAACAGGACTGCTTNCTTTCCATATCTGCTGCCGACCTCGTCACAGGTCCACCTACAACTCGTAGGGGCTTCTCACGGATCGTGACATCCACTCGCGTCTTGGAGTGTTGGCTGAATTTTGGCTAAGTGTTGGGTCAAAGTACGATTCGTACTAACATGCTACAATGCGTACATTGACACTCGTGGCTTGATCCTAATCATTTGAACTTTTTCTGAACTTCACCATGGCCGATATGGTACGACTCGTACCTTCATCTCACGGGTCATAGGGTGCTCTCGTACTGAGAATCAGCCTGGAGTGGTGGGTTTGGAGTTCCTTAGAAAATGTTGTAGGGATTTCATACGGTTTAAATAGAGGAACTGAATATGTGGAGGCCTCTACAGGTTTTGAAGGAGCAGGTGGTGTTGAGGACGGTCTTGAAACCAGATATTCACCAAGTTCTTGTAAATATTTGTTTGTATAATTGTTTGGTTCAAAAATGCTTTTGATATCTTTGTTGTTAACTGTTTCATTGTCGAGTTTTTTTAAAGGGACTTCGGCAATAGAGTTATCAGCATATGTTGTTGAATATCCTTGTGCTGGAGGGAGCTCGGAAGTGATCTCCCTGCCATTGCAAGTTTTTCAGACTTTTGAAACATTAACTGATTTAAAAAAAGGAAAATCTAATTCATGATCATCAACATAGGCTTCAAACCATTCAAAGAATTTAATTTATTTTTGGATAGAGTTTAAAAATTCATAATAAATTTCTTGAAGGCTTTTCCTTTCGTCATTTTGAAAGCGCTTAAAAAACCAAGTTCTTTTTAAAATATTTCTCGAAGAGTACAACTCTTTCCGAAGTGTTTCTTTATCAATTTGAAAATCTTGCATCAAAACTCCCAGTTCACCACCTAGAGATGAGTAGGTAGGGGATTGGGGTTGGTCATCATTAACCTCAGTTGCGGGAGGAGTTTCCATCGAATATGTGGCTTAAGGGATTCTTGATTCAAAGTTGACCGTCTCAAACTCTAGAGGGGAATGAAGAAACTGAGTGTCTAGTTGTTTGAATTTCAAATTGTGCTAAATAGGCAATAGAGACTCTTTGGCTAAGAGATCTTTGGAAGGAGATTGATACAGCTCCACTCGAGAACTATTGGATCTGAGAAATAGTAGTGTTCTCTAGTTTTTGTGCTGGTGTTGCATCTTGCAGCACCCAATTTTGGGGTACATTTATCTGATTCTAAGAAATAGGTGTAGGAATTGATAAGTGAGATCTTTGTAGATCGATTTGGAAAAGAATTGTTTCACCTTTATTTAAGGTTTTCATGACTCCAGTATTGAAGGCTGAACTCATAGCCTTATATTGAATCCTATAGATAATGACTATAGGGAGAGATCCAAATTTGGTCCTATAATTGGATGTCTTAATATTTATGGTTAGGGAGCCTAAGATATTCCTATCTCAAAGAGACACTGTAAAATTTGGAAAGCAGTCAAAATAAATTGGACCACCACAAAGGCTGGTTTCTACCATACCTAGGAGGGAGTCATTGAAGTCTAAGAACCTTGAATCTCTAAGACAAAGGAGAAGTGAGGTGTCTAGACCTTTTCTAGAGAGAGGCTGCTTAGCAATAATTTGAACTAACCCGAAGTGGAGATAGTTGTACTTTCATCTATATTTTTCTATAGACTTTTGATTTAGAAGCTTGATATCCTCGTGATCTGACTCAAGAGGAATAGTTTGTTCAATGGTTGAAATGTGATAGTCACTTGTCAAGGACCATTTTGAAGATCTGTAAATGGCTGACTGGGGGTGCTTAGGAATTTTCCCATCATTAATTGATTGCTCCAAATCGGAGAAGCTAATCTCTTCTTTGAGCTTGAAATTGGAGGAGATGGAAGAAGATGAGGTAGATGAAGCAGAAGAAATTTTAGAGGAGAAAGGATGGAACAACGCCATAGTAAGATCTGCAAAAATGTAATTAGAAAAACAATAATAACTTTAATGCTTTCTGTCCTTGGATCGAGAAACTGTTAGGTTCCATAAAGAACAATATTCAAGTATTTAACTCAATAATATACGAAAGAGTCAGATCTAATAGTTAAATTAATGAATTCTTGTTTCACTTCATACTTAAAGGTTAGACCAGTCTTTTTCTAAGAAATTCTTCACTTAGATGATCCAAAGGTTATGAATAACCATCTGTCCACTAAGTCCTTTTTCGGCAATCCAGCCATCATTTCTTAGGGGTACTACCTATAGTGTAGATCTAAAAGCATCACAGTACCATCTTGTAATGCCCCAAAAACTCAAAGTCTAGACTCGATACTTAAAATAGAGAATACTAGAAAATCTGCACCAGGTCACAGAACAAGTCGTTCTATGACCCGTAAGCGGTGACCACGAGTTGTTAAGTGAGTCGTGGTGTGGACTCTGGACTTAGCTGAAAAAATTGGGAAAAGGGGTGATCACGGGTGTGACCACGAGTCGTCGTCAACATCACGAGTCGTGGGGTGCCCTGTGGTCAGGATTTGATTAAGAGCTAAGATAAGGACAGGCAGTATACCCAACGGGTCCTCACCACGACTCGTTTAGGACACTACGAGTCGTGGTGTCACCCGTTGGGACTCTAAGGAAGTGTGGGGCAGTGGAGTCTATTAGAGGTGACCACGACTCGTTAGGTCCCCCGTGGTGACTAGTGTGAGGGAATCAGGCAGTGCACTTGATGACTGGAACCACGAGTCATGGTCACTGGCCATGACCCGTTAGGTCCCCAATGGGGACTGTCGATCAGTTTCCCCTGCGAATTTTTCAAGGGTCTTTCAGTAATTTTCTACCCTCCTAAACTCTAAACTACGTCGTTTTAAGTATATTTTCAGACTATTAGAGGGGTGAAACGGTTTCCTTCCTCATTTTTCCCCATCCAGACTTTCATAAAACAACGTAAGATTTCTCTCAGAGCAAGAACTAGGGAAAATCCATTTCTCCTCGGTTCCTCAAAGAAATTCTTCGGGATTTTTCACTAGGTATGTGGGAATTTAACAAGGGAATAATTCTTCTCTTGTGTCCTCAAAATCCCTCTTTGTCTTCTCTATCAGTTCTAGCCCTGAGACTTTCGAATGTGATAAACTTATCTGTCAGACCTTGCTTAAATCATGTGAAATATCATCTATGTTAATTGTTGATGTTTTTCCACCAGTTATGGCTATGTTGTTGCTGATTTTTGTAACGTGAAATCTATCCCTAGTCTTGGATACAGAGAAACTAGAATCTTGCGATAGTGTTTACATATTGAATTTTTGCTTGATTTTACCAGTGTTGAGAACTCCCATGTGGCTGATTGTATTTAAAATGAGTCAGACCATTGTCAGTTCACTTTTAGTCAAAATACTAGAATATCCAGTGTTAGTTAGAAATGTCAGCTGATCAGTTTGACTACAGAAATTTTTGAGGTGTCAGTAGTACCTCTCAGTTATCATAATCAGACTCAGAATTCAGTTTTAGTGGTTCACTAAGAGGTCATGACACTTTTAGATAAGCATCTCTGACCGGCCTTAGGACCCCAGTTACAGATTACAGCTTGTTCTTAGACGGTTACGACGTTTCCAGATAAACAGTTCTGATCAGTCTTGAAATCCAGTTCCAAAATCCGGTCTGATAAGACTCTCAGGGTGCTTCCATATAGGTATTCCTGACTAGTCTTGGGACCCAGTTTTGAGCTATCAGCTTAGTATTCAGTCTAGGATTATCCAGTGGGAGTAGTACTTAGCACCGAGCGGACCGGGGTTCCAGCGCACCTAGGTTCCCAGAACTACGTTGCCACTGTAGGTTATAGTTTTATTGGCCTCATGGCCCCAGACTCTTGTGATCACCCAGTTCATGCCTTTATACCCTGGCAAGGTATATTGGGTCCTACCGATGGAGTGTATACATCGAACTCCATGTCTAGCTCACGTGGTTATATATCGGTTATAAAATCTCCCACTAGTAAGCTCAGTCCAGTTTCAGATCAGTACTTCAGATTTAGAACATGTTCTTGACCATCAAATAGAGTCTTTTAGACCGTTTCAGTTATTTCAGTTATTTTAGCTCAGTAGCTTCAGTTGGTCATTGCATGTCTTTTCAGTTCAGTTATTTCATTTCTTGTGTATGGTTCCTCTCATTTACTCAGTACATTCAAAGTAATGATGCATACTTTTATGATGTATCATTTTATCATACAGCTATAGGACCTCAGTCTCATCCTCGCTAGCCGGTCACCCTCGTAAGACATCAGTTTTTCTAGTTGGTGAGTCCTCATTTTTTTAGGACGATGATTATTTCATTCAGATGCATTTTCCTTTTCCTATTTAGACTTAGAGTTAGCTGGGGCTCGTCCCAGTAACTCATCAGTTGTAGTGGCTTTCAGACATAGACATGATTTTCAGATTTTTATCGGATTTTTAGTTGATTGTAAACTTTTCAATTCAGCTTTATTTATCATAAATGTTTTATAGTAGTATTTTAAAGCTTCCGCTAGTTATGCTTACTCAGAATGCTAGTGTATGCTAAACCAGGGGCTGACTTGGGGTTACTTGTGACTCTAAGTACTGTGTCCCGTCCAGGGTGTAGACTCGGGTCATGACACATCTTCACTTAGAACCTCTTATTACAAGATAGATCTTACCAATATGTATAAATTGATTCAAGCTTACATAGTTTAAATTATAGATCTGAAAGTGTCGTATAAAACCAAGTTAAACTCATGAATAACAATATTTACTTCCCCCCATGGCTCTAATACCAAGTACCCCGAAGCGAACCCCCTAAAATGATAGGGGAAGAATACGAGGAAGAAGGATAGGAAGCAAGTAAGAAATAATTATAAGTACAAAATTATAAATGCAAATGAAATAAATTAATTAGGTGGCAAAGCCAACTATAACGCAATAATTAAATAATAAGTGTAATAATTAAAGGTAGGTGGCTAGGCCAACCATATGCAATAAAATGAAAAAGATAAGTCAAGAAAGTGAAAAGTTAGAAAAATTAAACTTTGATATAAGTATCAAATAAACTTTACAATATTACAAGAAAAAGAGCAAGCTCTAACCAAGTCTTCCTTGAGAGAGAAAGCTTATGCAAGAAAAGAATGGTTTACAAATGAAATGGCCCAAAAATTTGCTACAGTGAAAGAGCTATAGTAGTGCTACAGTGAAGCGACAATATCACCCTCAATAATTTTCTAATGAAGTCATGCATGACATCAATTTTGATGATGTCATTACTGATGTCAATTCAGCTGAAAATTGATGCAAGGGTTGTCTTCTTCGTCTTCCGACTCCGATTTTTCCGACGCCTGTGGTTGACGGCTAGGGAGTTTAGATTAATCTGTTGGAGGATTTTTTTCATTTGCTGGATGAAATCTCCTTTGTTGCTTGAGCTGGCCAGTTGGGCAGCTGCAATGGATTTTTGTTGTAAATATGTTATTTGGGCGGCATCTGTTGGGGCTGGATACTTCGGATTTTGCAGGAACCATTTTTTCACTTCCGCTGGGTAAGCTTCTGAGGGGTTCCAATTTTTGTACCATTTAGAATGGCCTTGGAGGGCTAACCATGGGAAGTTAGAGGTTAGTCGTTTTCCCCCTAGGAGAAACCAGAAATGTTTGTTGAGGTCATTTTGGAAGGTGAATGCGTTCATCCACGTTGTTATGTAGTCAAAATAGTTGTAATTTTGGGGTGGGTTCAAATGGTTTGGAAAGTTTTTTATATTTGGCTGTGTGCGTTCCCCATTCTTTCAGTGAGATTATTTTGTTAATCCACACCGTGGTATGGGTAATAAACGTTTGAGTTTGTTTGTCTTTGTGGGGCTTGAATAAACAGGATCTCGTATCTGTGAGAATGAACTCATAGAACTTTTGGGTATAGGAGGGAATTTTTTGAACAAAATTGGCAGAAGGGCTAAGCATTTTCTTGGCCACCTCTTGGGGGTTTGAGTGCCAAAATTCAGGCTCAATTTGGATTAGTGGATAAACATTGTCATTTTTTAAATAAGTAGGTTCATCAGGAGAGGAACCTCTGTTTGGAGAAAGTGTCTTGTTTGGTACAGAATGTACCTTGCCAGTTCCTTATGAAAAATTGAAAGAAAATTCTATGGGGCTTTCTGCCTCCACAACTTTTTTGGTGGTGCTGCTAGCAGCCACCAAATGAGAAGAAGAAGATGCGTGGCTTTGGGCCGCCGTAGTAGAACACATATTATTGAAGAAGAGATATTGGTTCATCAATTCTCTTCTATTGGGACTTTCCAGGGCTGCAGTATCTTTGAAGCTCATGAGTAGGCGCCAGTTTTGAAAATCTTCCTCTATCCATGGGGTGGACATGGTTTGGTCTAGTTGAGTATTTTGTTCCTCTTCCTCAACTAGGTCGACCCACTTCTTTAGACTAGAAATGGAAATTGGAGCTGCATTTCCCCGTAGATATGATGGCGGAATTCCTTTCATGGCATAATCCACCGGAGTTCCGAATTTTTGGGCTGGCTTGGGTCAACTGCTTCTTTTGAAGGTTGCTTGGAAGTAACTGATTTTGTTTGCTGCTTGGTAGCAGCTTGTTTTTTTGAATTTGCTTGATGTTGCACCCGCGCTAATTTTTTTTCATTCGATAGAGTGAGGGTTGGAAGTTGTGAAGGATCTGGGACCTCTGTTGCCTTTTTTTCCTACAAATTTTACCTTCTCTATAGAAATTCTCTGGTAAGAAAATCTAGAATAGAGTTGGAGCTCCCTTTGATATATTCTATATCAAAATCAAAAATAGATAAAATAGCTTGCCATCTAGCAAATATATGTTTAGAGTCAAGATTTTGAACATTTTTTTGTAAAACGAGTTTTGCAGCTTTACAGTCAATTCGTAACAAAAAATTTTGGTTTAACAAATTTGCTTGAAATTTTAAAATGCACAAAAAAATTGCTAATTTTTTTTAAACTGTTGGATAATTTTGTTGGGTCTTATTCCAATACTTTGATGCAAATGCAATAATATGCTCCTTATTATTTTTTTCTCTGGCTTAAAATGACACCATAATGTCTGATGCATCTATTTTGACTATTTGAATGCAGAGGAATCAGGAAGATATAGACAAGGAAGATTCTTAATCTTCTGCTTGATTTTCTTAATAGCATTGGTGTTAACATGGGTCCATGGAGGCGGAGGTTTTTTCATCTATCATCTAGGGGTCTTAACAAACTGCTAAAATCCTAGAACAAAATCTGTTACATAATTAACACACCCCAAGAATCTTTAAAATTGTGTTTTATCTAAAATTTGATCGGGAAATTTATCAGCAAATTGGATAGATCATTGAATGGGGATGATAGTACCTTGTTGGATATTATGCCCAAGAAAGCGGATGTTAATTTGAAAAAGACTATACTTAGTTTTGGACAAGACTAAGTCATTTTCTTTGATTACATTGAAGAAAGTTTTTAGGTGCTTGAAATATTGATTAATGCTTGTGGAGAATATGAGAACATCATCAATGTAAACAATTATAAACTTTCAGAAGGGATTGAAAATGTCATTCATCATTTTTTAAAATTCCGAAGGGGCATTTTTTAGTCCAAAGGGCATGACATTCTACTCATACTACCCAAATGGTACTGTAAAAGCAGTTTTATATCGATCTCTTGGATCAATTTGAATTTTCCAAAAGCCCGATTTTAAATCGAACTTTGAGAAAATTATGGCAGCATGGAGTCGCTGGCGTAAATATTTCTTGTTGCTAATAGGTACCTAATTCAACGGAGGGCAATATTCAATGGTTTATAATTGATGACTAAGCAAGGGACTCCTCGTTCGATCTCAGAACTTTTATTGACATAAA
Organism: Datura stramonium; assembly: GCA_018107945.1. Lineage (NCBI taxonomy): Eukaryota > Viridiplantae > Streptophyta > Magnoliopsida > Solanales > Solanaceae > Datura > Datura stramonium. Next base: position 238,468 of record JACEIK010000260.1, read on the forward strand.
AGGCAGCACCATTCCAAGGGGATTTTTTTGGGGAGATGATTTATTTGAAGAGGAGATCATTGATCTCTTCTTGACAATGGATTGTTAGCTCATGGTTCATTTGTATGGGGCGGGCTTTTGTAGGAATTGTTTTTTCATCAAAGTCAGGCTCGTAAGGAAGCCTAACTATGTGCTTTTTGCGATTCCAGAAGGCTGTGGGTAAATCTCCACAGAGTTTCTTTTGAATTTGTGTTTCAAGGACCTTGATTTTTGATTGAAGGAGAGGTTCCTGAAGTTGTTGTTGTAACCTATAGAAAGCTACTTCTTCCTTGAGGAGGTTAATCTGGGATTCCTTATGCTTCAAGGTAGACAAGATTCTTCTTACTGGGGGTTTGTCAAAAGGAAGGAAAATATTTTTGTATTCAATTTCAATTCCTTGATGAGTGATCCAAAATAGGATGAGCTCTTTAATGAAAGGAGTGCCCAAGATTACTGGATTAGTGATGTCTTTCACCAGTATGAATGAGGTAGAAGTTGATAAGATAGAGTTTCCTATGGAAGCTCTTACTTCGACATCAGAAAGCTTGTAGCTAATCCCTAATTTATTGCCATTATAAGCTCTAAAGGCCTCTTGGACACAATTAAGGTCCGCACCAGTATCAAAAAGGGCAATAGTGTCTAGAATGAATGATATGTTAACTACTAAGATTACCCTAGTATGCCATCTCCTAATAGAGATTCTCGAGAGATAATTGATAAAGTCTCCTTTTTCGGTCTCATTATTTGGTTTCTCAACTTCTGTTTGTCTAGGAGGATCAGCCATGGTAGAGAAATGTTGAAGGACAATCCAGTCTAGTTCCTGTCTAGCTTGATTTGCCAGATTTCGTCCTTAAGGAGTACTATCTCTGATTGGAGATCTTGAATAGTTACTACCTTTGGTTTGCTAGAAGGAAATCTGTTCAAAATATCAGTGATGTTGTAGGTATTTTCTATGTGAGGATGAGAAAAAATGTTGGAGGAAGATGTGGAAGATGTGGAGGGTCTATCAAGAGTCTTTTTGAATTGATCTAGATAATGTCTTTTTTGGTCTGGATCTTGTAAGCCACTTATAACCTCTAGGAGAAGATCTTGTTCTTCTAAGAGAACATTGACTTCAGGTTGGCTATTTTGGTCTTCTTGTTCGGACTGGGAGGATTCTAAGTCATCATCTTCGATTTGGTTAAGATCCCGTTCGAACTCATCATTAGCACTATCAGAGTCCTCTTGTAGTAAGAGATGTTGTATCTGGTTGAGGACTGATTCATCCAAATTGAGATTTCTAACTCTTTTGGTGAATTTGCAGTATTTGGAAATATGATCGGGTTTGTTGCACCTGTAACATTTGCCATCATTGGGGGCAGGAAGAGCTGACTTCTTAGCTGCATGTTGATGTTTCGGAGGAGAAGATTTTGATTTCCTAAACTTAGGGATATGAGGGCTAGATGAGGAGACTTTCTTTGTAGTATTCGGATTTCTATGGGATTTCTTTTTACATGGGGGTAGACCAAATTGCTCGTAGAAACTCCCTAGGTCTCGGCGTGTCTGAGCTCTATCTTTTGCTAATTGTCTTAATATCTTATCCTGGCGATAGATCTTAAGGGCAACTTGCTGAATGAGGCTTGTAAGCTGACCATAAGTGATCTGCTCGTAAGGAATAATATCACCAGAGTGCTGGTTTTGGAGCTCTTCTTTGACTAAATCTCTGAGGGACTTAGGCAGGCCGTCCAGGAATTTTTCTTTCCATAGGGAAGGTTACCATCAGGTCTTTCATAGATCCTGGTAAGAAAGGAATCTTATATCATCTAAAGTCGGAAAGTGTTATACACTTGAGGTTGTTGAGTACTTTAGAAGATCTTTCCCTAAAGATACTCGGACTTCCAATGAAAGTTTTAATAATGGTGTAAATCAGAGTATTGGTAGAGTCAGGAATGGTTTGTCCATCCTTAAAAATTGGTTCTCCTGCAGAGTCGACGCGGACACTACGGAAAATTTTGTGCTTTTCTTCTTCATTAAAATGAGTGTGCCACCAACCTTTTAGCTGACCCGTAAACCCTGCTACTAGGACATGGGTAGTAAGCTGGTCTGAGCAGTTATGGGAGGTACTATAAGCAGTGACAACCATTGTCATCTGCTGTAATTTGGATGGGATATTTTATTCAAAACAGCCATCTATGTTCCATTTATAGATTTTATTCGCATTGTAGTTGTTTTGCATGATACTGGGATTTTCTTCTAAGGCTACATTAGGATGGGTAGATATAGGGTAATAAAGCTTTTGTGGATTACGCCGGTTTAAAAATTCGGCTTTGACGGGAGCAACCTCTAAAGGAAATTCCTCTTCTTCTGGATGACTATCTGACGGGATATCTTCCTGAAGAACAGTGATAGCTGCAGAGACCTCAGAAGACGTTTCTTTCATTGGGGTTTTAGGGACCAAAGTCTTCTCAATTTCTAAGATCTTTCGTTACAGGTCAGAAAGTTGAGGGGAATCCCTTGAGTGGTAGGTTTGGAGTTCCTTAGCAAATATTGTAGGGATTTCATAAGGTTTAAACAGAGGAACTGAAGATGTGGAGGCCTCTACAGGTTTTGAAGGAGCAGGTGTTGTTGAGGACAGTCTTGAAACCAGATATTCACCAAGTGATTTTAAATATTTATTTGTATAATTATTTTGTTTAAAAATGTTTTTGATATCTTTGTTGTTAACTGCTTCATTGTCGGGTTTTTTTTCAAAGGGACTGCGACAATAGAGTTATCAGCATATGTTGTTGAATATCCTTGTGCTGAAGGGAGCTCGGAAGTGATCTCCCCGCCATTGCAAGTTTTCTAGACTTTTGAAACATTAACTAATTTAGAAAAGAAAAATCTAATTGATGATGATCACCATAGGCTTCAAACCATTCAAAGAAATTAATTTATTTTTGGACAGAGTTTAAAAATTCATAATAAATTTCTTGAAGGCTTTTTCTTTCGTCATTTTGAAAACGCTTAAAAACCAAGTTCTTTTTAAAATATTTCTCGAAGAGTAGAACTCTTTCCAAAGTGTTTCTTTATCAATTTGAAAATCTTGCATCAAAACTCCCAGTTCACCACCTAGAGATGAGTAGGTAGGAGATTGGGGTTGGTCATCATTAACCTCAGTTGCGGGAGGAGTTTCCACTGAATATGTGGCTTGAGGGATTCTTGATTCGAAGTTGACCGTCTCAAACTCTAGAGGGGAATGAAGAAACTGAGTGTCTACCAGTTTGAATTTTAGATTGTGTTGAATAGGCAGTAGAGACTCTTTGGCTAAGAGATCTTTGGAAGGAGATGGATACAGCTCCACTCGAGAACTGTTGGATCTGAGAAATAGTAGTATTCTCTGGGTTTTTTGCTAGTGTTGCATCTTGCAGCACCCAGTTTTCGGGTAGGTTTATTTGATTCTAATAAATAGGTCTAGGAACTGATAAATGAGATCTTTGCAGATTGGTTTGAAAAAAAATTGTTTCACCTTTATTTAAGGTTCTCATGGCTCCAGTATTGAAGGCTGAACTCATAGTCTTATATTGAATCCTATAGATAATGGCTACAGGGAGAGATCCAAATTTGGTCCAGTTTTAGATGTCTTAACATTTAGGGTTAGGGAACCTAAGATATTCCTATCTCAAAGAGACACTGTAAAATTTGGAAAGCAGACAAAATAAATTGGACCACTACAAAGGCTGATTTCTATTATACCTAGGAGGGAGTCATTGAAGTCTAAGAATCTTGAATCTCTAAGACAAAGGAGAAGTGAGGTGTCTAGACCTTCTCTAGAGAGAGGCTTAGCAGCAATTTGGACTAACCCGGAGTGGAGATAGTTGTGCATTCGTCTATATTTCTCTATAGACTTGGGATTTAGAAGCTTGATATCCTTGTGATCTGACTCATGAGGAATAGTTTGTTCAATGGTCAAAATGTGATAGTCACTTGTCAAGGACCATTTTGAAGATTTGTAAATGGTTGACTGGGGGTGTTTAGGAATTTTTCAGTCATCAATTGATTGCGCCAAATCGGAGAAGCTAATATCTTCTTTGAGCTTAGAATTGGAGGAGATGGAAGAAGATGAGGTAGAAGAAGCAGAAGAGATTTTAGAGGAGAAGGGATGAAAGAACTCCATAGTAAGATCTTCAAGAAAGTAATTAGAAAAACAATAATAACTTTAATGCTTCTTGTCCTTGGATCAAGAAACCATTAGGTTCCGTAAAGAAAAAATATTCAAGTATTTAACTAAATAATATACGGAAGAGTCAGATCTGATAGTAAAATTAATGAATTCTTGTTTCACTTCATACTTAAAGGTTAGACCAGTCTTGTTCTAACAAATTCTTCACGTAGATGATCCAAAGGTTATGAATAACCATCTATAAGTCCACTAAGTCCTTTTTCGGCAATCCAGCCATCATTTCTTAGGGATACTACCTACAATGTAGATCCGAAAGGATCACAGTACCATCTTCACTTAGAACCTTTTATTACAAGATAGATCTTACTAATGTGTACAAATTGATTCAAGCTTACATAGTTTAAATTATAGATCTGACAGTGCCATATAAAAGTAAGTTAAACTCATGAATAATAATCTTTACTTCCCCTCATGGCTCTGATACCAAGTACCCAGAGTGGAGATAGTTGTACTTTCGTCTATATTTTTCTATAGACTTTGAATTTAGAAGCTTGATATCCTCGTGATCTGACTCAAGAGGAATAGTTTGTTCAATGGTCGAAATGTGATAGTCACTTGTCAAGGACCATTTTGAAGATTTGTAAATGGCTAACTGGGGATATTTAGGGATTTTTCAGTCATCAATTGATTGCTCCAAATCGGAGAAGTTAATCTCTTCTTTGAGCTTGGAATTGGAGGAGATGGAAGAAGATGAGATAGAAGAAGCAGAAGATATTTTAGAGGAGAAGGAATGGAAGAACGTCATAGTAAGATCTGCAAGAAAGTAATTAGAAAAACAATAATAACTTTAATGCTTCCTATCCTTTGATCAAGAAACCATTAGGTTCCATAAAGAAAAATATTCAAATATTTAACTCAATTATATACAGAAGAGTCAGATTTGATAGTTAAATTAATGACACGAAAGAGCCATATATATATATACACACACACACACACACACACATACGGAAGAGCCACACACACACACATATATGGAAAAGCCATATATAATGATACGGAAGAACCAT
>JACEIK010000260.1:327571-337645 GCA_018107945.1 Datura stramonium
TTCCTACAATTTACATGAGAATGTATAAACATTGTTGGATAAACAAGGCAAAAACGATGCATTTGAGTATCACTTGGGCATATAAATATGCCCCAGATCATATGGGTTGAGTATGTATGGGTGTAGTATGTTCATCCTAACTCGAATTAAGTGTTAAAAGAAAGTTGTTCATTTCTCCTTAAACTACCGTAGAAATTCTTGATCATTATGAAAGTGTGGGAATATCTCTAAACTAACCCTAATGACTTGATTATGATGTTGATGACCATGTCGTATTGAGTAAAAGTTGTGGGTTTGAGTAATTAAAGTATATTATGTGCCATCACCATGTTCTTGATTTAATTGATTGGGCATGACCATATTTTATCTCCATTGTTGAACTACGAAGCTTGGGCAGATTCTATATTGTTTTTCCTTACAAAAGTTGTTTTCATAAAAATTTCAAAATCTAAAACGCCCGTGGCTAAAGAATTCACAAAGGAGTGATTGTGACAAGTGTGTGGAATGTTGTAGACCTAACTAAGTGAAGTCATATATCTTGATAGAGTATGAGTTGTATTTATAAATTATGTATGACCTCATATTACATGTGAATGAGATGAACTTGGAGTTCGGAGCGTCATGATAGTACATGCATAATGTGACCCTGTAGAATGCTTGTTAGCAAGAGATGCTTGAGATAGCTACAAATTGGACTCCATTATGAGGTGAATAATGATGATAGCGCATGAGAATGATATTGCAACTGTTGGGCTTGATGTTATTAGAAAGTTGCCCTCACCCTGTTGATAAGAATTTTGTATGATGAAAATCAGTAAATGTCCCTTTGTCTCTGATTAGCTGTTGCAATTTAGATTAGCGTTAGTCAGTCAGGATTTCTCGTTAGCAAGAGTATTTACCTAGTCAGTCGGGATTTCTCATTAGCAAGAGTATTTCCCTAGTCAGTCAGGATTTTTCGTTAGCAAGAGTATTTCCCTAGTCAGTTGGGATTTCTCGTTTGCAAGAGTATTTCCCTAGTCAGTCGGGATTTCTCGTTAGCAAGAGTATTTCCCTAGTCAGTCGGGATTTCTCATCAGCAAGAGCATTTCCCTAGTCAGTTGGGATTTATCGTTAGCAAGAGTATCTCCCTATCCAGTTGGGACTAACATACCTAGCTAGTCAGTGGCTTCTTACATCAAAGTTTTCTCTCCCTTCGACAGTCAGGGATCTCCGCTAGTGAGAATGTTTCCCTTGGACAGTCGGGGTCCCTTATGATATCAGTCATGACTTTGCATCCTTGTGTCATTAATATCAATAGCTTCGTGCCCCAGTTGAACTTGTAACAATGCATGTCCTTACAATGTGATTATGTTTATATGAATAGGTGGATATCATATAGATTTTTGTATCTCTTTTCGGTTATGTTACTAATCCGGTGATTTACAATACTACCTATTTGTATAGTGATGCTTATGAGTTATTTGTTTACGTTCCAAGTACTGACCGCATGACTCTTGTGCTATATCATTTTATGATATAGATTCAAGTCTCCAGGTCCAGCCGCGTGACTAGATACGCTTTCTTCTCTTCCAGCTGCTAGTGGTGAGTCCTCATCTTCTAACGATGTGGCTTATATTCTTATTTTATCATGTTTTCAGTTTCCAGACTTATGGAGTTAGGTAGGGGCTTGTCCTAGCAACTCATCAGTTTGTTAAAAGGCTTTCAGACTTATGTAGACAGATTCAGCGTTGTATTTAAGTATTGATAAATTGTCCTTATGGATCATATTATACTTTTGTTATTCCTTTCAATGGTTCATGATGTTAGATGTTTCTTATGTTTAGTGTGTGCAATGATTATGCCATGGGTCGACTTGGAGCCTTTTGGGGTTCCTTGTCCCGTGTCTACAATTTGGGTGTGCTCTCAGGTCGTGACAATGCAGCTATGAATTATGAAAGAGGCCTATTTAGGTCATAGTCTTAAAATTTTTCATTTTATGCCATATGTGTTAGATAGACATGATATAAACTCGATCGGCACCATATATGAGACTATGACCTTACCACTGACACGGTGTCAAGTGGGTAGTTGTCTTTCAAATATGAGACTATGACCTTACCACTAACACGGTATGTTAGGTAGGCAGTAGTCCTTTAGCATATTCGATATATGAGACTTATGACCTTACCACCGATGTAGTTATGTCAGGTGGGAAGTTATCCTTCATATATGATACTATGAACTTACGACCAATGGGGTTATGTCTAGTGGGTAGTTTTCCTTCAAATATGAGATTATGATCTTACCACCGACACAGTTATGCTAGTTGGGAAAATGTCCCTTCAATTATGATACCTCCGAGATGGCCATCTCGGTAGGGCGTTATTGATTGACTAGACTAGGTAATTATTTGATTAGGGATTGTATAGATTATGGATAATGCAATGTGACTTGTATATGTGCTTACTTGATTGTATTCATATGATGTATCATATTTTGTTCAAATATCATCTTCAGAGTCACAGGTTGTATCTATTCCCTACTCTAGTTTTCTGTATCTTGGATGTATCAATGTTTACTGTTTCAACCTTGCATACCAGTATATTTCATTCATATTGATGTCCCTTCGCTTGGGGACCCCTTCCTGCAATTATGCTGCAGTTACCAGCAAAGGCTCGGTCGATAGTCGCACTAGGATCTCGATTTTAGCATAGTAGTGGTATGCTCCTTTCTACCAAGAGCTATGTTTCCATTTTGACTATTTGAGTTGTGTATAGTTTGGGTAGGCCTGTTCCCTATCCTGTGCATTTCAGCTTACTACTCTCTAGATGCTTGTGTAGACTAGTTGTATAACTTTTTTGGTTGTGTGGCCTTGTCGGTCTTCTGTTGTGCAATTTAGCTCTTTTGCTAGCCTTTCAGCTTTCCAATTACTTTGTTATCAGTATTTACTCTAGTAGACTATGGTAGGTGGCCTGGCCAGCCTTCATATTACCATTATAGATGTTATATAGCTGGTTTCTCGATTAATTTAGTATCGAGTGCCAATTCCACCTAACTCAATTTTGGGGCATGACAAACTTGGTATCAGAGCGAAGTCGTGTTCCAAGGAGTCCACAAAGTTGTGTCTAATAGAGTTTTTCTTATAGGTATGTTGTGCACCATACTCATAATAAGGAGGCTAAAGGACATCTATAAGTCATTTCACTTCTTTTACTAATAGTTCGTGCTATAGAGTGAGGTCATAAGTATTGAGATATCTAAATTATATTATTGTTTCAGAGTATGCATGTGATGAGGAAGTTGACTACGAGGTTGATTGGCGTAGCCTTAGGAGAGGGTACTAGTCTCCCTCCAATGGATCAGGGAGACAAGTCAGAGGCTCAAAGTGAGTTTCCTACACAAGGTATTACTGTTCCCCTATCCCCAGCTAGAGCAATGGTAGATAGACATCTAGCTATTCCTGCACCAACAGTACCTGAGGGTGGTAGAGTGACAAACCCTCCTGCGTCTGTGGTACCTCTGGTTGTTTTGAAAGGAAAGGGTCTTGACGGAGTTGTTTAGCAGATGGCTCGTATTTCTACTGGACAAGAGCGACGGTTGGAGGCGATAGAGGGACATAGAGGTCATGCGACTAAGAGTTCCAAAGACCATGAGTTCTTCGAGTTGATCCCACCAGTGTTTACCAGATCATACCTGAGTGAGGATCCCTAGGACTTTATTGATAAGATATACAGAGTACTGAAGGTGATGAGGGCTACAGTAAAAGAGAGAGTAGAGTTGGCGGTATTCAAACTGTGTGATGTGGCTATATTTTGATATGAGGCTTGGGCTCGATCTAGAGGAGTCGATACATAGACAACTGAGTAGGATGAGTTCTCAGAGACCTTTATGCGGTAGTATCTTCCCCAAGAGCTTTGGCAAGCTTGAGCTAAGCATTTTTTGCACCTAGAGCAGGGCAACATGAGTGTGTGTGTGAGTATTGCCTTCGGTTTAATTCTTTGGCCAGGTATTCTCCGCACCTAGTTTATACAATGGAGGATAGGGTTCACTGATTCGTGTTGGAACCAGGGCCTCATATAGCTCTTGATTTTTTGGGGGTATCTACTCAAGAGCATGTGGACATTGCATGGATTCAGGATTTTACCCAGAGGACGAAAGATTTGATTCATTAGCTATGGGATACTCTTAGGCGGAAGGAACAAAGGAAGAGGGTCAAGACTGCAGGTTCCTACAGAGATTCTTAGGGTGACTCATGGGCTCATTCATCTATGCAGTCGGCACGATTGGCAGAGAGTGCTCCACTTCTTCCATAGGGGCAGAGACGGGACCAGAATTTAGTTCTTTCACAATGGTAGGAGCGTCTGGAGTAGGGAAGGCCATCATTTCCCTCGTGTACCTAGTGCAGAAGGACACACACAGATCCATGCCATCAAGGGCAGATAGAATGTTATGTTGTAGACGCCCAGGGAATATTAAGCAGTTTTGTCCAAATAGAGGGAGGGACCAGACTACTCGGCAATCGGGATCATCCGTGGATTTATGACCTCTAGATCGCCCTTCAAGCCTGGCCTCAGCCCACATCAAGCCGATGTAGAGGTTGAGGGGGAGAGACATCTAGCTCAAGGACAATGCAGAATAGATTTTATGCTTTAGATGGTCGGTAGGACCAGGAGGCGTCCCTTGATGTTGTTACAGGTACTTTGAGTATTCATTCTTGTGTTGTGTATGCCTTGCCTGATCTTGGTTCTATAATCTCTTATGTTGCACCACTGGTTGCGAGTCAGTTTGAGATAGTCCCTAAATTACTGTCTAGACCATTTGTTGTTTCAACGTTGATTGGCAAATCTGTGTTAGCTAAGCAGGTTTTCCGAAACTGTGTAGTGTTAGTGTGTGATAGATTGACCTTAGCTGACCTAGTTGAACTGGAGATGGTTTATTTTGATGTCATTATGGGTATGGATTGGTTGGCGGCGTGCTATGCTAATATTGATTGCAAAACCAAAGTTGTTTGATTCCATTTTCCAAGTGAGCCAGACTGGGAATGGCAAGGTAATGCTACTATGCCTAAAGGGGTAAGTTTATTTCATACCTTAAGGCTCAAAAGTTGATATCCAAAGGTTGTATTTTGCATTTTGTTTGGGTAATAGACTTGGAACATGAACCTGCAATCTCCAGTCAGTTCCTGTAGTAAATTAGTTTCCAAAGGTCTTCTTAGAGGATTTGCTTGGAATTCCTCCTGAAAGGGAGATAGACTTTGCTATTGACTTATTTCCGGGCACCCAGCCGATATCAATACCTTCATACAAAATGTAACTAGCTGAGCTAAGAGAATTAAAAGGAGCAATTGAAAGATTTTCTCAAGAAGGGTTTTATCCGGCCTCGTGTGTCGTTGTGGGGTGCACTAGTGTTGTACGTGCGAAAGAAGGATGGATCTTGAGGATGTCTATTAATTATAGGCAACTAAATAAGGTATCGATTAAGAATAAATATCCGCTTCCCAGGATTGATGACCTGTTTGATTAGTTACAAGGTGCCAGGTGCTTTTCAAAGATTGATTTGAGATCCGGGTACCACCAGTTATGGGTTAGGGAAGTGGATATCCCCAAGACTTCTTTCAAGACCAGGTATGGCCATTGTGAGTTTCTGGTGATGTCATTTGGGCATACTAATGCCCCAACAGCTTTTATGGACTTGATGAATAGGGTGTTTAAAATCTTCCTTGATGTATTTGTGATCGTTTTCATTGATGACATTCTAATTAACTCTCGATTCAAGACCAAGCATATGAGTCATCTGAGAGCCATGTTGCAGACTCTATTTTCTACTATCCACCCTTATACCTTTATCTGTAATCACATAACCCAAAAACGCTACAGATGTTAGGCAAAATTCGCATTTAGAAAATTAGCATACAACCTGTGCTCCTAGAGAGTCTGCATTTGGGTTTGAAAAGTTACTACCGCGGTTTTGTAGAAGGTTTTCCTACCATCTCCGCGCCGTTGACAAACTTAAACCATAAGGCCACTAAATTTCAGTGGACAGGGGTGTGTGAATGTACCTTCCAGGAATTGAAGAATAGATTGACTTTAGCACCTATCTTGACTCTCCCAAAAGGTACAGAGAGGTATATAGTTTATTGTGACGCTTCTAGAGTTGGGTTGGGCTGTTTGCTGACGCAACATGAAAAATTTATCGGCTATGCTTCGAGGCAGTTGAGGAAGCACGAGTGAAATTACCCTACCCATGCTCTGGAGTAGGCAGTAGTGGTGTTTGCACTTAAAATATGGCATTACTATTTTTACGGGGTACATGCTGATTATTTTACATATCATAAGAGCCTCCGGTATTTATTCCAGCAGAAAGAACAGAATTTGAGACAGAGAAGCTGGTTAGAGTTGCTAAAGGATTTATGATATGAGCATCCTATATCATCTAGGCAAATAAAATGTTGTAGCAATACATGCCAAGTCGTAAGTCTATGGGTAGCTTGAGTCATATCTAGACTGATCAAATTAAAATGTAAAAGGCCCTGTAGTAGTGGGCTAACTTACAAATTCGGTTTCTAGATACCATAGATGGGGGTGTTGTGGACCAAAATACAGCAGAATCATCCTTGATAACTGAAATTAAGTAGCATCAGTATGACGACCCAGAATTAGTCTCATTCAGGAACAGTATACTAAAGCAGAAGCAGCACTTATTTGACTGCGGACCAGATGGACTCCTTAGATACCAGGGTCGTTTATGTCTACCTAGTGTGGTAAGCTATGGACACGGATTATAAATGAGGCTCATTATTCTTTATATTCAGTACACCCAGGTGCTACCAAAATGTACCATGACCTGAGCTAGCTGTATTAATGGAATGGCATGAAGAAAGAGATCATGAGTTTTGTAACTTAATGCCCTAATTGTCAACAGGTGAAGGTCGAGCATCAGAGACCTAATTCAGAATATGGAGATCCCAGCATGGAAATGAGAGGTAATCAATATGGATTTTATCACAAGTTTGCCTCCTACGGCAAGAAGTATGATTGTATTTAGGTTATTATCGATAGGATGAAAAAATTAACCCACTTTGTACTTGTCAGAATTACTTATGTGGCTAAGGACTATGCATACTTTATATCTTGGAGATATTTCGCCTTCACGGTGTTCCCTTATCAGTTTTTTCTGATAGAGGTGGCCAATTTACAGCCAATTTCAAAAAATCTTTCCAAAAAGTTCTAGGCACTCAAGTAAGTCTCAATACAGCATTTCATCCTCAAACAGATGAACAGGCTGAACACATCATTCAGACACTCGAAGATACATCGCACGCCTGTGTGTTAGATTTTGGTGGAAGCTGGGATGATCATGTATCCTTGATAGACTTTGCCTATAATAATAGCTACCAAGCAAGTATTCACATGGCCCCATATGAAGCTTTATATGGGCAAAACTACAGGTCACCAATGGGTTGGTTCAAACGAAGTGAGGGAGAACTAATAGGGCTAGATTTGGTGCAGCAAGCTATTGACAAGGTGAAACTTATCAGAGATTGACTCTAGACAGCCCTAAGCAAAAAAAGTCCTATGCAGACGGGTGTCGTTGGGCGTTGGAATTTTCCATCGATGATTGGGTGTTCCTAAAGGTATCGCCTATAAAGGGCATTATGAGTTTCAGTAAGAAAGGAAAGCTAATCCCTAAGTATGTGGGGCCTTATAAGAACATCCATAGGGAAATCAAAGTGGCCTATGAGTTAGAGTTACCATTGGAGCTAGCAGCAGTCCATCCAGTATTTCATGTTTCGATGATGCAAAAATGCATCAGGGATTTAGTCCGTATTATGCCTATTTGGGATGTACAGATTTTGAGGAGATAACCTATACAGAGGTCCCTATTTCCATCTTGATCCACAGGTTAGGAAGCTTCGAACTAAGGAAGTCGCTTCCGTTAAAGTCTTACAGCAAAGTAACGATGTTGAAGAAGTAACTTGGGAAGCCGACTAGGAAATGAGGAGGAAATATACCCACTTATTTTTGACATTGATGTGATAACGAGGTATGTATTTTATATGTCGCTACCTTAAGTTTCTGGTTATATGTTCCTAGAACATGTTGAGTGGAGTTAACATTCATTGGAGGATGAATGTTTTTAGGGGAGAGGATGTTATACCCTAAAAAATTTTGGTGATTATTTGATGTTTGTATGCTATGTTAAGGAAAGTACAGGTTGTATATTGTTCGTAGGTAAGGAAGGAAACATGTATGAAGGGAAAAGCGAAGAGTATGTGAAGTTTATAAGTAAGAGTCAAATTTAAATTTCCATATCTCCCAATATATAGTGAGTTAGGGATCCTACAACCTATCAAATTAAAGGTATTTGAGTCTAGGTTTCACAACATCAAACTTCTCATCAATCAGAGTTTGAAATAAAAAGTTATAGGTATTTTATGGTGGCACTATTAATCAGTAACGGGGCCATCGTCCTTAAATGTCTCCACCGCCCTAAATATATGAAGATCAAATGTTTGGCTTATATTTAATTTCTAAAAGTTTTTAGAATTAAGCTACTTGTTTCCAACCTTATTTTTTTTCTCTAATTTCCAGTCATCTACTAAGGAAAATTTAAGGAGAAACTTCAAGCAAAGTTCAACCAAATACAAGACTAGATAAGAGAGTTGGTTTCCTAGTGTGCACGGTGTGTTAGTGACTGTTTTGGAGCTTGTTTTGACAGGCGGTTTGGGGTAATGTGCTATGTTTTTTAAGCTATTTGGACTTCCTATACATTTCCCTTTGAGTAGGTATTGAATTCAAGAAGAAAGTTAAGGATTTTATCCCTTTAAATCCATTAATTTGCAAGCCAAAAAGCTGGAAAATTGGCAGCTACATGAGCTACCGTTGGGACTGTTTTTGGCTAAGTTCTTGCTTCATTTCCCAGGGATTTTGGGCAGTATTTTTGGTTGGTAATATACTTCATATTGTAGGGATGAATTTCTGGAGAAGTTAGGTAATTCTCCTCTTCTTTTTCCCTCTCACAAGTTGATGAAAGCAAGTATAGAAAATGACTAATGTTGTTGTTGTTGTCATTGTGGCAATTGTTTTGGCTTCACATTTTGGTGTAAAATATTCTTGTTAATTGACTATTAATTAAGAGTTAAAGAGTTTGTAGGCTGGTTGTGAAGAGTAAAGTCGGCTAAAAAAAGCTCGTCGGGGACAAGGTATGTTAAGGCGTCCTATCCTCATTGTTCATGAATGAATTTATACTGCCGAAAGGGCTAAAATTCTTATGTATTCACACTCATATTAAATCAATTATAATTATTTATAAAGGGCCGAAAGTGCATGACATTGAGTTTGAATCGTTAAACATGTTTGGAACAAGTAAATGTGAGATGAAATACCTATTACTTTCCAATTATGTTGTAGTTATAAATCGAGTCTGAAGTCCCCTTATCGTGGGTAACGTGAGTTGTTCATTTAATATATGTTATGTATATGTGATTTTAAAGGTGTTTAAAGGTCTAGTTTCTAAGTGAAATTGGTGAAAGATCCAAGATGACAACGTGTGAAAGAGTTTAAGCTAATTAAAGATGTCGCAAGCTAGTAAAGGTAAATGAGCTTGTCAAAGTGGAAATTCCTTATCATGGTCATCCTTTATCTTATGTATATGTTAGAAGGTACGTGAGAGCTAAGGAGATATTCCATGATTCCTCTCCCTTAAGCTAAACATCAAGTTATTGAGTTCCCGAATTCTAAATGTGCCAAAGCATTGTCTAGAGCTTGTTGAATTCTTTATGTTGTTTGAACCTTCTTATAATTGTGTAAGTCATTGAGTATGTGCATCTAACTGCTATTTGAAATATTTATGTGTTATATCTGCTTATGTGCAGCTATAAATTATGAAAGAGGCCTATTCAGGTCACGGTCTTGAAATTTATCATTTTGTGCCATATGTGTTAGAAAGATATGATATGAGTCCTGATCTCGGGCAAAATAGCATGCCAGAGTGCTGCTTGATAACTTAGTTTAGTCTTGTTTAGCTAAGTAATTGTATACATTTTCATGTGATTTTATATAAATATGAATATATGTGCTAACCAACATGATTAGT
>JACEIK010000260.1:349495-361878 GCA_018107945.1 Datura stramonium
CTACAATTTACATGAGAATGTACAAACATTGTTGGATAAACAAGGCAAAAATGATGCATTTGAGTATCACTTGGGCATATAAATATGCCCCAGATCACCCGTTACATCCCCTAATACTGAAGTCCAATACCCACCGTGGTTACAAATGATGA
Organism: Datura stramonium; assembly: GCA_018107945.1. Taxonomy (NCBI): domain Eukaryota; kingdom Viridiplantae; phylum Streptophyta; class Magnoliopsida; order Solanales; family Solanaceae; genus Datura; species Datura stramonium. The sequence continues at coordinate 349,648 of JACEIK010000260.1, forward strand.
CTCGTTGTTCCAAACAATGAGTTGTTACATCACTCATTGTTTCCACTGTCACTAAACCTACACTTCCCACGACTGCTTCCAATGGGTCGTTGGTTGGACCAACGATCTGTTGGGTCGTCCGTCCTGCAACATTTTTTCCAATTTTCAGCTAACTTCCATTTTTTGATTCCTGGTCTAATCTTAGGCACTTTTAGGGTATTACATCACTACCCTTTGAGCTTATATGTGATTCAAGTGGATTTTCTATTGATGATTTGTTGGAACAGAGGCATGATAAAAATAATGCACCCTGTCTACTACACAAGCAAGATGTTGAATATTTCTTAAGGAATACACTATTATATAGCAAAAGATGTTGGCCATTGTTTATGCATTCGAGAAATTCAGGGCTTACCTTTTGGGATCTAAAGTGGTGGTCTACATGAATCATGCAGCAAATCTGATACCTAATGCCCAAGAAAGACATTAAACCTCGGCTAATCGGATGGGTGCTTCTATTACAAGATTTTGATTTTGAGGTGAAAGATTAAAAGGGCACGAAGAATCAAGTGGAAGATCATTTATCATGCCAGAAGGAGGCTAGTAGACCCTTTGGAGATTTGAAGATCAATAATGAATTTCTAGACAAGAAATTACTAGTCGTGTTTCATGACATCTCACCGTGATATGCAACTATTTGCGAATTTTCTGGTTATAGATGTTGTTCAGAGGATGTGAAGAGTTATCAAAAGATGAGGTTCTTGAAGAAGGATCATTATTACTATGAGAGGAACCTTTTCTCTTCAACATCCATGTCAACAACATCATTAGGTGTTGCATGTCGGAATATAAGGTTCTTGTTATTCTAAGGGCTTGTTATAACTCTCCTGTTGAAGGTCATCATTTGGGGAATCAAACTACGATAAAGGTGTTAATATGCGGATTCTATTTGTGACACTTTACCATGATGCAAATTTGATGGCCAAAAGTTGTGATCATTATCAGCGACAAGGCACTATCTCAAAGAAACATGAGATCTGTTAAATGTCTTAGAAAGGTGATTGGTGTCTCAACTCATGGAGTAATGGAATTGTAGTCGAAGGATGGTTCTAAGACATTTAAGGTGAACAGGCAAAAGGTGAAGTGCTATCTAGGTATTTTTTATGTATATCAACTGGTGGTTAAGCTCCTTCTTAAAGATGGACCTGAATCAGCAAAAAACTATTGGTCAGTAACATATCAATCTGCAACATTAAATCAAGCGCTTCTTGGGAGACAAATAAGTTTAAATTTATGTTCTTAGCTGTTTTTAAATGGTTTTGATGTTTGTTTGGGTGTTAGGAAGTAACAGAAGCAACATGGTTGGGGAGTTGATAACAATGAAGAGATAAGCTAAGGAATATGAAAATATCGATGCATTTATAGACTGAGCTACGGAGCGTAAAATTGTCATATGGTCTGTAGATGGCATTGTGGAAAAGAAGATATCCTTGTTGAGCCACTAGATAGAATTTATGATGGACTCCACAGATCATAAAGAAGTTTGATTGCTCGTAGTTCACTATCAATTCGATTAAAAGTCGGCATCAGAGAGACATAGGATCACTGGATTGAAATTACAAAGGATTTTACTGTTTGTGTACCTCATAATGGATCGTAATTTCTACACTAAATCTCAAGAAGAAGGAGGTTGTCACTGATTTATATTTATGGTGGTATTGACCGTCCATAACTCTTATTTGTGATGATCTTAAAAGAACCATATGATATGCCACCTAAGTCATGGGTAGGTGACTGTAGAAGAGATTGTAATTCTCCCCTACGGTCTATAAGCCCACCGTGGTCTATTGCAAGGGTTTAAATACCAAAGTCAATTCAACAAATTCTACTTTTTCTCATTCAAAACCCCCATCATCCGCAAAACCCACTCCCTCCATAACCGACCTCTATCGATCTAATACCCTACTCTCACAAGTAAGTGCGCACTCTCGTAGTTATACTCCAATGAGAGTCTACCCTCAAGTCAAACTTTTCGATCAATGAGGTAAGGTTTCAACTTCTCTCATTCACATCTTAATACCCATTCTCTTCATGGATTTGATTATTGGAAATTATGATGGAGATTTTTCTGATCCATGATGGGTGGAAAACTACATAAACCATCTAGGGTTTCACATTTGTAAAACTTCAAACTAAACGATCCTTAGGTGTATGCATTGAATAGGGGATGGATGAAATTATAAGTGGGAATTGGGTGACTAAAATTGTTATGTAATTTTTAAATGTTGGATTGGGTGTTGATACCCATTGAGTCTGAGGGGATTACAAAAACTAGTTTTGAAAATGAAATCGAAAATCATTTTGCCTGCTAAAACTCTCAATAAATTACCTCAAAGAGGTTAAAAATCAATTAGGGGAAGTCTGAGTAGCCTGTTTTGATGTGAGATAAATACATGAGGGGTTGCTAGCTGCAATCTCAATGATCAGAAATGAGTTTAATCACCAACTAAAAACTCAAAGAAGCCACACCATATAACTTCCTCTTATGATAGGACCTATGGACCGTAGAATGCCTCTATGGTCTGTAAGCTTAATCGTAAAATGAGGATAAGATGGCTTGACCTACTGTCTAACAGTTATGGAAAAAGTTATGGATCATCAAATGTCTATACAGTCTGAAATATGAATTGTGGAATGAACTTCATGATGATGTGGTCACTGATTAACAATTATGGTATATGTTATGAACCATAAACCCGTTATACAATTTGTATCTCTACTATAATTGGAAACCTTTCGTTTACCCTAACTGGATAGTTATTATGATAGTCGTTACGAATCGTAGACCTCTTTTACAGTTTGTACACATTTAACAGAATATTTTTCTTTCCTTTTTTTTTGTAGTACTAATGTGTGTTCACTGCAGGTATGGCACCTAAGAATCAATCCAGGCATGGTGGTCAATAATATGTAGGTAACCACCACTCTAGTATCCATTAGACTGTGGGATATCCCTCTGACACATCAGGGGAAGAGGTTCAAGAAACACTACAACCTCACACCACCAAACAATAGGCACGAATGAATCCTCTATCTCCATAGGTGGAAGAGGGAGGTTCCATATTATCTTCGCCTAGTCTAGGTGGTGCAAGAAGTAAAGCTAAGGAAGATAAGCATACTAGTGGTCGAAAAGAAGCAGCCTTGACTACATCTAGTAGTAAATAAACCATAAGAAGAAGGGGGAAATCTAGTAAAAATATAAAAACTATTGGGATGAGATAAGGTGGAAAATTAAGATCATGAAAGAAATTTTTAATCAAAGGTTAGAGCGGGTAGGAAAGAAGCTCCAAAAAGAGGCACGCAGATGAAAGGCGAACTAGTTCTGTTAAGTTGGCAAAGTATCACTCAGTGCTCAAAAAGGTTAATTATTACAAGTTAAAATAGCTCAGCACAATGCCCGAAAAGTACATTCCAACATTGGTCCAAGAATTTTATGCTTCTTATGTTGCCATATTAAACAACAACAAGAAGCCAGACTAATTGGCAAAAGACTTGCCCGCCCTTGATAGTGTGCAAATCTGTGAAACCTCTATGGATATCTAAACAACGATCACTAATCGATTTTATTTTGGTGAGGACCACACTACTCCGCCAATCATGCTAGAGTTTGATCATAAACTTGCCATCATGACTACACAATATGCTTGGTTGGCTTCCCTGATTGCTTGCCAAGGACATCTATGGTTGAAAAACACCAATGCGCAGATACACAAGTATAAGCTCAGCCTTGAGGCCAAGTTTTGGTGCTTAGTCATGATAATGAGACTCATTCCTACTTTTGTCGACAACTACCTAACATTAGACTAGGCTATTTTGGTAGCGTGTATCATGTCAAAATTCCCTATTGACTTTGGGAAAATAATTGCAGGAGAAGTAAGGGTATGGGCACTCAAGCTTAACACTTCACTTCCATTTCCCTACCTGATCACCCAACTATGCCAAAGAGTGAACGTTACTAGATTAGGGAGGTTTATCAATTGATAGAAGGATCTCAGATATAAAACATCAAAAAGGGTGTAGATGAAACAAACCCGATGGCTAAAGGCAAGACAGTGTCTCTGCCCTGAACACTTTGCTTTTTGAGATGCTACTTGTTGCGATAGGCGTAAGGGGATGCTACTTCTATGCTACCCACAAAAGACACTACCGGTATATCTATAGATGCGTCAGCTACCAACACAGTTCCTATAACTACAACTCCACTTATCCCAGTAGCTCATCCTACTTCCACAGCCCAACATCCTGCTCCCAAAACTAGGTACAGATTCACCAAAGAAAGTTTCAGGTCATTTATACAAGGTTGTACAGGCAATAAAACAGGTGAATATTTTCCTACAAGAGTTGAAACCATTTATCCAACGGTCCATTAATAATGCATTGGCCCTAGTGCATGTGTCAATAGAAAATCTGCATGTCTGGCTGAATGATGTGGAAACAAAAGTGAATAAGAGAGTAAAGGATGATCCTCCTTCAGATATTGCAACACTTTGCACTAAAATAGCACAAGTCAGGCGTGGTATTTAAGAGTTGTAAATCAGGATGGTTCCCATATTTGAGGACCCACCCATATCTTTCTCAAAGACGTACCCGAGAAGGCACCCCTCTTTAAGAGACTTGATGATTCTTTGAAATATTGTTAGAGGATAATTTGAATACAGAAAGGATCATAGAACTTCTTTGAAATTCAAGAATAATCCATTTTAGACCTTTAAAAAGCCTATCAAAACAATGCAAATGTTCCCTAGTTTCCCACTTTGAGCCTATAAACCTTTTTCTTGACTAGCCGATGACTTAACCGCTACCCTTTATTTTAACAGTTTTCCTGTTTTAGCACCTTTCTCTCTTTGGCAGGTATTGTGATTAAAATAAGGTGAAAATCATAAGTTGCGGTAGAAAGAGAATCATCTACTTTAAAAAATGGGTGTGGTACACATATATAAAAAATAGTGAATAACACTCATGATGAGTGAATTAAGGTGAATTTAGAAAATGCAGTACAAAAAGAGTGGGGAAGTAAAGGCTGAAAATAAACCATGCCTGGGTCTTTATAAAAGAAATAGGAAGAAGAAAATAAAGATAAGGGTCAAGAAGGGAAATGAAAAGTGGTAGTTATTGAGGGAAAAGGAAGCTAATGAAGAATGCAGTCAGTATGCATAGAAGAGTGACAGTTGAAGACATCTCAATCCTATCCATTATAAGTTACTTAGGAGCCTAGTTAGTTAGGATCAAGTTAGTTAAAATATAACTAACTCTACTGATCTATAAATACCATCTCTATGTACATTAATGAATGATCTCTTTGTATTCTAAATTCACAGCTATCAAGTTAAATATTGTGATCATCTTTTCTCTTCCTTCTTTCTCCTTCTTCTTTCTTATATATTGAACTAAGATCATATACCTCTAATGGTGATGATTACTTCATATTAACATAGTATCAAAGTAGCGAGATACTGCTTGAAATTTCCGCAAACAACTTCACTGATTTTATCTACTAGTATTTTGTTTAAGAGTTGTGATCAAGTCACAACAAGGAGGGGTTGAATTTTCAAGAAATATTGTCTATAATCGAAGATTCAAGATCAACATACTTCTCACAAATGGCAATATAAGGTGGTTCTGGAACAATGAGAAATGGTGTTAATGCTCAGGTGAATTCAAGTGGACCAACTAGTCAGGAAACAGGATTTGCCATTGATCACAACCATCCTCTATATCTTCATGCTTCTGATGTAAGTGGTATGTCTCTCATTTCAATAAAATTAACTGGGGCATAAAACTACTCCTTATGGAGTAAGTACATGAGGATTGCACTTTGGAAAGGAACAAGTTGGGGTTCATAGATGGAACTTGGAAAAAAGAGAGTTTCAAAGAGGAGTTCTTGTATCAGTTGGAAAGAAGCAATGTAATAGTTCAATCTTGGTTGATGAACACAGTGTCTAACAATTTGTTGGGAGGTATGGTGTATGCAAACAATGCCCAAGAGGTTTGGGAAGATCTGAAAGCAAGATTTGACAAGATTTATGGTTCAAGAACCTTCAATCTGCATAAAGAATTGGCAATACTAGTGCAAGGCACTACATTTGTGGCTGCTACTTCACCAAAATGAAAGAATTATGGGTGGAATTAGAAGCTATAGTCCCTCCACCAAGCTGCAACTGTGAAAAATCCAAGGAGTTTGTGGCCTATCTTCAAAGGCAGAAGCTGTATCAGTTCTTGATGGGGCTTAATGACAACTATGTGCAAGCTAGGAGTTAAATTATGTTAATGATTCCACTACCTTCTGTAAATCAAGCATATGCTATGATAATCAGTGGTGAGTCTCAAAAGGAAGTAGGTTCTACATCTGCTGGTTTACTTGGAGCAATTCCTTCCACATCTAGTGGACATGATCCAGCAGCTATGTACTCAAAAACTAATTCCTATGAAAAATTCAGAAAGAATTCTAATCTGTTCTATGAGTTTTGCAAAATGAAGAGCCATACTAAAGATATTTGCTACAAAGTTAGTGGGATATCCACAAGAGTCAAGGTTCAAAAAGAAAGGAGGAGCAGGCTTGAATAACAATTACAAGTCAAGACCATCTGCTTACAATGTGTCAACTGAAAAATCAAATGAGTTGACTGAGTATTCTGGTGAGCTTCAAGAAAGAAATGCATATCATTCAAATCAGACAAATCAGATGAGGAAACCAGGAGCATGCATCTTCACCCAAAGTCAGTATGATCAAATTGTGAAGCTCCTCAATCAAGAACAAACTAGTACAAATTCTATCCCAGGATCTTCTGCCAATCAACAGGTAGTGGTGAGTCAAGTATAAGTTCTAGCAAAGCTTTACTTGTGGCAAAAATCCTTAAACAATGGATAATTAACACAGGTGCTACAAATCACATGATCTCCAACTTAAACATGCTAGATGACACATCAGTAGTGAGACCTTCTAATCCAAAACAAGTGCAACTACCTAATGGTGATGTAGCTAAAGTAACACACATGGGTTCAAGCTCAATTTCAAAAGAGAATACATTGAACAACGTGTTTGTACTACCTCAATTCAAATATAATCTCCTGCTTGTATCTAAGGTAACAAGGGACTTGCATTGTGTTGTTTCCTTTTATCCTAACTTTTGTGTATTTTAGGACCTCTCAAGTGGAAAGGTGAAGAAGATTGGTAAAGAGTGTGATGGACTATATCTACTGGTCAATCATAACAAAGGAGAAAGTGAGATGTCATATTCAGAGAGGATGAATTCCCTTTTAGAAGAGAATATATGACTAATCTAATCTATGTTCATAACCTGCAAGAAGCAGATCACTTAGAAGAGGTCAGTGTTATCACCTCTGATCAAGGGAAAGTCATTAATCAAAGTGAAATCAATATTGAGCAAGGGGGAGTCAATTCCCAGAGTTCATAAGAGAACACTACTGAGCTGACTAAATCAACATCAATACCAAACCCAGTTCAGTCTATATCTAGAAAAAGCTCTAGGAATTAGATGACTGAACCTACTAGGAGGTCCACAAGAAGCATTCAACTAGCAATCCGGCTTAAAGATTTTATATCTCTTGGTTTTCATCAGGACACTCCTCACTCTATCTCAAATTATATATCCTATGATAACATCTCTCCTAAATATTCTTCTTATCTCACAGCTTTCTCTTCTATCACAGAACCTCAGTCTTTTGCTGAAGCTTCAAAAAATCCACAACGGATTGAAGCTATGCAACCTGAGATTGATGCACTTCAACAAAATAATACATGGGAAATAGTAAAACTACTAGCTGGAAAGAAACCAATTGGTTGCAAGTGGGTATATAAAGTATAGTACAAAACTAGTGGAGAGGTTGAAAAGCTGAAAGCCAGATTAGTGGCAAAAGGTTACAGCCAGCAAGAAGGGATAGGCTATCAAGAAACCTTCTCTCCTGTAGTCAAAATGGTGATAGTGAGATCAGTCCTATCTATAGCAGCCTCAAGACAATGACACATACATTAGATGGATGTATTCAATGCTTTCTTGCAAGGTGATCTAAATGATGAAATATACATGTGTCTACCTCAAGGATTTGTGAGTAGGGGAGAATAAGGTATGCAAACTCATCAAATCATCATATGGACTTAAGCAGGCACCAAGATAGTGGAATGTCAAGCTAACAGAAGCCTTGTTGAGGTTTGAGTTTATTTAGAGCAAATTTGATCATTCTTTATTTATCAAAAGATCAAATAAAGGCACCACAATATTACTCATCTATGTTAATGACATGCTAATTACTGGTGACAATATAGACCTTATACATGAGACTAAGACAGCCTTACAAAAAACCTTCAAGATGAAGGATTTGGGAGAATTAATATATTTCTTAGGCATTGAATTTGCTAGGTCAAGTAAAGGGATACTTCGCACCAAAGGAAGTATACTTTGGAGTTGATTTTTGAGCTTGGACTCTCAGCAGCTAAACCAGCAGTTACACCATTAGATTGCAATCTTAAACTTACAACTAAGGAATATGATAAGCTAGTTGCTGGAAAATCAATCACAGATGATGAAGTTCTACCAGACAAAGGAGCATATTAGAGACTTATTGGAAAGCTACTCTACCTCACTGTTACTAGACCCAATATAGCCTTCAGTGTTCAAACTCTTAGCCAGTACTTACAACAGCCAAAAAAAACCCCACATGGAGGCTGCACAAAGAATAGTAAGGTATCTCAAGCTACAACCTGGACAAGGTATACTGTTGTCCAGTAAAACACAAGACACTATTACAGCTTTCTGTGATGCTGACTGGGCAGCATATCCATATACAAGGAAATCAGTTACAGGATTCTTTATTAAAATTGGAGAGTCCCTAATATCCTGGAAATCTAAGAAACAAACTAACATATCCAGGAGCTCTGCTGAATTAGAGTTATAAAAGTTTGGTTTCCAAAGTTGCTAAACTTACTTGGATCATTGGAATGCTGAAGGAAGTTGGACTGAATGTTGATCATCTAGTAACTATCTTCACTGATAGTAAAGAAGCTATCCAAATAGCTGCTAACCCAATTTTTCATGAGAGAACTAAACATATAGAAATTGATTGTCATTTTATAAGAAAAAAGATTCAACAAGGGTTGATCAAGACTAAATATATGAACACAAAAGATCAGCCAGCTGACATACTAACCAAAGGTCTCAACAAGGCTCAACATTTGTACCTCACTTCTAAGCTAGGATTGTTTAATTTGTTTTCACTCCCTAGCTTGAGGGGGAGTGTTGAGAGAAAAGGAAGCTGATAAAGAATGCAGTCAATATGCATAGAAGAGTGGAAGTTGAAGACATCTCAATCTTATCCATTATAAGTTACTTAGGAGCCTAGTTAGTTAGGATCAAGTTAGTTACAATATAACTAACTCTACCGATCTATAAATACTACCTCTATGTACATTAATAAATCATCTCTTTGTATTCTAAACTCACAGCTATCAAGTTCAATATTGTGATCATCTTCTCTCTTCCTTCTTTCTCCTTCTTCTTTCTTATCTGTTGAACTAAGATCATACACCTCTAATGGTGATGATTACTTCATATTAACAGTAGTGTTCAAGGAGGATCTAACCACTTATCCAAATCTATCATACCCATCCCAAGACCTACATTACAAGTCATGACAAAGTCCTACTATGATTCAAATCAGGTTATCTAATGACAAAAGCATAGAAAATAAGGGCAAGTCTATAGTATACGCATGTATAATATCTAAATTTCTTCATGAGAGTTAGTGTATTTTATCCTATTTTGTCCTTTATCCCTGATTTATGTGAATACGAGTATTTTGAGACTTTCTTTGATCGCGAGAGGAAATATGAGTTGTACTAATTTACTGCGATTAACGTCTTGTGTCATACTTACATGTATAGTTATTGAAATATTAACATGATGTCATTCTTTGATCCTTCAGAGAATTCTTGAGATGCTTTGATTTTTGCATATTGGTCTAGAAAATTCAAAGGGATGGTGGTTGTTGGTGGATGAGCCTATAGTTACTTGCTAAAAAATCGTTATAGAAGTCTTGCCTCTGTAATACCTAAATCTTTCATTAATAATGGTATCTAGTTTGATCTAGTGATGTTATTATTGTTTTGTTTTACTTGATTAAGTACAAACAAAAGATTTTAAGTTGGCGGTGTTGATGTGCTGGAAAATCATGGCACGTTTGATGTTTTTTGACATAGAATTCTTGTAGTTGTTAATTGTATTTGGTATGGAGTGATGTGTCTTTGTTTTATTCAGTAAGAACATGTTGAATTGACGAAGTATGAAAGATTGGCAATATTTTGACCAAGTACAGATCGAACATGTGTCTAGATGAAGATTCAAGGATGAATAAGAAAGAGACATTACATAGTGACAAGTATGAGTTGTAGAATAACTATACAGATAGTAACTACCACCATAAGGGTTAACGGAAAGAAGTAAAATTTCAAGTCTGTTCCACGGTTGCTTTTCATGGGCCATAGAATTTTTATAAAAGCTTTTGTAATTCCTAAATAGTAGATATACAAGTGCGAAAAATCCTGCATACAACACGGATGATGGACCATAAAACCCTTTTATGGACCATATGGGCAACTATAGATTTGCACAAATGGTCTTAATTTGAAAAGAAATGGTTGACTTTGAAGGTCTTACGGACCGTAAGACTTCTATATGGTATGTAAGAAGTCATGTGAGGTAAATGTCCTAGTCAAATTAGGATTCACATTTTAGCGTCTATAAATAGTTTCCTTAGGTTTCTTTTTAGGGGTTACTGTGACATTACCAGTATTCTCTCATATTTCAGTTTGGCGATAATACTTGGTTAAAATTCTTGGAATTAAGAACTCCTTTTGCTTGACGTTTAATTCATTGTAAGTATTATGCGTTCAAGATTCTTGTATTGTTTGATTTTTAGAATAAGTAACTATACTCTTTTCTGAGGTTGTAGAACTGAATGATGGAAAGTTCTTACTGGATACATAAATTTTGATATAACGACTAGTAGGTGTGGGTGGTTATTAATTCTCACTCTTGCATTGTAGATTAGTGGTTGCAAAGACTAAACATGGTAAAGATTATAGTTTTATTTGAAAAAGTGAATTAGAATTGATAGAATTAAATATTAAGAACTTGAGGCGTTAACCATTGTTTAATAATTTATATAGTAGGCATATGAGGAATTAACTTGGCTAAATATGATTAAAAAATCACCACTTCAGTATATTTGGAAAAATTGTTGAAGGAAAGATGGTTTCATTATTGTAAAATATTTGGGAATAGTGTAGTGATCATTTCAACTCTAAACAACCTGTTAGGAAGTATATTGTTGCATGTATTCAGTAGATACAAACTATAAGGAGGGAAAACAACCTTGGTATTTAACTCCATTGAGAACAACTTTGATTTTTGCATTTCAATTTTAGTTAAATAATATTCTCCAAGTTTCGTGGAATAGAATCTGACAAAAATTAAAGTACACTATTATCATAAGTAAATCTTTTCCCACTATATTTTCTATGAGATTCGACTCCAATTCTGTTGGGTTACTACATCTGACAACAGTTGCTTTGCACCTATTGTTAAGTGTAATTTGAGAGTATCACAGGTGCAGACTATCAGGGAGGCAGAAATCTTTGCTAGGAATTCCTATCTTATCTCTTGCTTTTGATGAGTCCCGATTACTACTGAAAATATTTTATATATAACATAAACCACTCTACTTTTAGGTATAGCCAGGGCCGTGTCCCGATATTTTTTTTTATTCATGCAAGTCGTTTAGGCTCCATATATATCTTTGTCATGTTATGCCTCATCTTTTAAAATTTCAAATATGATCTCGTATGACTTTTATGACTATGTTTAGTTTTGAATTATAATTTCATACTTAGTAAAACTCTAAATATTTTTATGAAATGACCCCTCATCTGTTTTTACATGCATGTCATATTCATGGGTGCATGTAATGTTGGTCTGCACGATCAAGTTAGGGTACGTGGTACAGGTTTATCCCATTAAGAATTTGGGGCGTGACAATATTATCATAATGTAAATGTCTGTAAATTTCATCGGTAGAATTTAAAACTTCATACTAGTGGATATTTGTCAAAGACATGATCAAAAAGTGGCCAATGAAAGCTATTTCATCGATTTAACCACCATAATTTATAGAGATAAG
>JACEIK010000260.1:389209-401456 GCA_018107945.1 Datura stramonium
ATATATTAATGGATCCGGCCGAAAACCATATTTGTGGACCTCGAAAGGTGTCTAACACCTTTCTTTCAAGGTAATTTGAGCCCTTGCTCGAATTTGGTGATGTAGGCTAATTTAAGCCGACTCATAGCGTAAAACGGTGCCCTAATGCACTACAAATAGTTAGGTGGCGACTCTTCATTCGATAATCCTTTAGAGTTTTCACATGTTGAATCTCGCTTTTCACGAGAAAAATGGGGCGCGACAGCATGGCAACTCCACTGGGGATTTTAGGCTTTAACCACAACGTGTTTGTTTTATGTGGGATTTTTCTTAAGTTTTATGGAATTTTGAAAAAAAAAATATCCTTTCCTTTTCTTCCTATTTTTTTCCTACCATGTTTAATCCCTTTCCTTTTTTCACTTATTTGTTTCCCTGTTTAATTGATTAGTTTTTCCTTATATGCACTTCAAGCACGAAGTTACTAACATTCTGCTCTTCTTTTTGTTTTTCCTATCTATATTTACCATTATCTGAATAATTGTTAATCACTTTTCTTACACTGTCATTCCGCTCATATCTTCCTCCACTTGGAACCTCTTTTATTTTATTGTTTTTGGAACGGTTGCGTGGTCACACGGACGTTCATTCCTAAAACACCTGTGTCGAGAAATGTCTCATGAATCGATCGATCAGCGGTGCGTCGACAGTCATGAGCCTTCCTACTCTCAAGTTGTCCGCTTGAGAAAACTTTGTCTAAACCCACTCTCATTCTTAGAGTTTTACCGTGTAATCATTTATTAAGGAATGCACCTTTTCTTTAACCTAAATTGTCTCGACACCCAAGGTGTGTCAAGACTAATAGTAAAACATTGCCTTAAGTTCCGAGGGATTTCTAAATCCCAAAGGGGACGTTTTCATCAAAACTATGTGCATTTGAGTGAAAATATGATTAATAATTGTCATTTTGCTCCTGGGCGGGTAGATTAGGCTAATATTTTTGTGATGCAGGTATAATGAATCCGCCAATATCATGCCCTGGATTTAGCATGGTTTGGTGTATTCCGGCAATAATGAAGACTTGGGTGAATACGGCCAAAAGAAAGTAAGGAAAGTGTTGGGACACTTACCTTCCCTCATGCAAATAACTCTTTGTAGAGAACTCATCAAAGCTGCCACAACATTTTGGGACGAAACACATTCTGTGTTTAGATTCGGCGAGGTCGAGATGACCCACTCTTGGAGGAAATTGGAGGTTATGTGAAAAATGTTAGTTTGCGCTGGAGAAATAGAAAATGGCAAAGAGCTGAAGTTATCATACCTAAGAGTGCCACTCTGGAAGACATTCAAGATAAACTGGGATTGCAAGGGAAGTATCTTATAGCCTATGTTGTAAAAAGCAGAATTTTAGGTTCCTATTTGTATGACAGATTTGGCCATAATGCGGCTCGAAAAACTTATGAAATTGAGAGTTCATACCCTAGCTCGTGGGTTAGAAAGAGAATATTCGCGTTCATAGTTTATTTCTTAGGATTGATGATCTTCCCACAGGAGCTGAGGAAGACAAACATTTGTCTTGTTCTGGTCACCCATGCTTTATGCAATGGTATTGATAAAGGATAGTGCACCATTGTCTCTATGATTGTAGTAGATATTTATCGGGCCTCGGGAAAATGCAAAGAAGGGGCCAAACATTTTGAGGGTTGCAATTTGTTACTGTAGATATGGTTAATTGAACATCTGCAAAAGGTTAGGAGCAAATTAGAATCACCCGAACCCATTGAAACTGATAACATTGTTGCACATGAAACTAGAGTTACCATGGGGGTTAAGAAGATTAAGAGGTATAATGAAGTGAAGATTCGGTACAATGGATGTTTGATTGGTTCCCTAGTTCAGACTTTGTGACATACACCAAATATCATTGTTACATCGTCTTGATGGGACTTCATGGCTTTTAGCCTTACGCCCCAATGAGAGTGACGAGACAAGCAGGGAGAAAACAAATCATACCCAGAGTTACCGATATGAGTGTTCATCGGGTAGATTATGAGGACGACAAGATTCCCAATGCCACTTACTTACCCAAGATCTGGATGAATAAAATGATCCTTGACGGGAAAAGCATTGAAGTGGATAGGTACCAAGAAGGCTGCGTGGTTAGCTACATTGAGTGGCTACGTGCAGATTTAGCAAGTGAGGCTATAAGAAGCCTCAAACGAGGCAAGAACATGGCCGATAAAGAGGCACAGGCAAAAACCCTCTATTGTCGCCTTAAGAGAAAGGTTCAAGATTCTGAAGCCTGTCACCGACAGCTACACGACGATAATGCTAAAGAAATTGCTGAGATGGGCAAAGAGTTGGAGTATTGGAAAGATCGCGCTTTGGGCTTGGAGGAAAGGATACAAGAGTTGCGCGATGAATTCAGCAAACATGGGGAAGAATGCCTGAGTTGGGAAGCCATGGGAAAAGATCGAGCATTGGCCTATCTCCTATCTAGTCAGCATCATTTTGATAAAGTGCTGGAAGACCCAAAGAAAACAAACCCTGACGATGAAGTGTTTAGAATCTATTTCTTTTATCTTTTCATTTCCTTGTATGTACAAAGAGATTTTAATAAAATTTTATTTCCTTTTGGGTTTATTTTGGGAGAAAAATGACGATACTTAATTGTGTATTTATATCTCACAATCGTTAGGCCTACCTTTGGCACAAAAGAGGCTCCAAAATTAGGGAACGTGTCAACGTGTTTACTTTAAACAATATGATTTCTAACCTCTCTTACTAACTTTGACTTTGTTTGTTGGTTGTCTTATTTTTTCCCCTTTCCAAAAGGTTGATCTATGCAAATTTGGCCTATTATACAAGGTCCAAAGGGGATCCTCCTTCTCCTCCTCCCGTTCCTAGCCACAATAAAAGAGGGAAAAATAAGATGGACGAGCACAATAGCACCACAAATAAGAGTGGTAACAGTACATCTAGGTATGAAAGGGAAAACTCCAAAGGGGTCTTCCCTCCAGGTTATAACGAGGTGATAATGAGGCTCGAGCAGAAAATCTTTGATCTTCAAGAAGAATTAGCTCAAGTTCGCAGTTTTAACAACCAGGCAACATCATTCGGGGTTCAAGCTGACGCCTCAACTTTGAAAGCACCAGCAAGCCTTCCTATGTCATCACAACCCACAACTCCACCACAAGATACCCATCGCACTCCACCCCAATATTATCAAATACCCGCCCTACACATATCCAAACCCACCAGCTCCCATTACCTCCCATTACCCATCACCAGCCCAAGAAATACCTTCCTCGGCAAACATAAATGCAACGTACGCCTGCACCCATGTCAACCCGATCTATGTGGAGACAACACCTGTGACTCACCACCTGGAGGAATCTGAGCCTTCAGAGAAGGATAGACTGATTCAAACTCTTGCAGAAGAGTTAAAAAAGATGAACAGTAGACTGCAAAATGTTGAAGAAACCAAGAAAATAACGGGTCTGGATTACGATGACCTATGCATACACCCCAATGTCGAGCTACCGGAGGGGTACAAACCTCCCAAGTTCAAATTATTTACTGGGGCTGGTGATCCAAGGGCCCACCTGAGATTGTATTGTGACAAGCTGGTAGGAGTGGGACGAAATGAGAAGATAAGGATGAAGTTATTCATGAGAAGTTTGACTGGTGACGCTCTTAGCTGGTATGTAGAGCAGAACCCAAAGAAGTTATTTACCTGTAACGGCCGCAACTTTTGTGGAGCGTTTTGGGTTCAATATGGAAAATGCACCTGACTTGCATTACATCCAAACCTGAAGAGGAAGCCCACCAAAACTTTTAGAGAATTTGAAACCCGTTGGAAGACTGAGGCCACCAGAGTACGGCCCCCAAATGGAGGAGGTACAGATGAAAGATATTTTCATGCGGACTCTAGATCCGCAAGTTTATGACAGGTTGATGTTAGTTAGTGAGAAAAGCTCTGCGGAGATCATCAAATTGGGTGAGAATATCAAAGACGGTATAAAAGATGGTACCATTATCAACTTGAATGCATTGCAAGCTGCTAATAAAGCTTTGCAATCTGGAGTTACTTCAGAAAATCACAAGAAATAAATTGGCACAATTATGTGGCCCAAGGGCCAAAGAATTATGTTTACAGACCCAGACTCCATCCCCGCACTACCAAATTCCAACCCCACATTACCAGACTCCACCCTACCAAACTCCACCTCCACCATATCAAGCTCCATCACCACAGTACCAAAACTCCATCACCATATCAAACTCCCTATTCTTACCAAGCACCATATCAAACTCCCCCTCCGACCCATTTCCAAACCCCTCCTTCACATTACCAAGCTCCCACTTATCCCATCTACAGCACACAACCTTCTTACCCACAACCTTCTTATCCACTTCCTTCTTCCTCATCAAGCCAGAGGCCTAAGACCCACTTGGAAAGGAGGCTGACAAAAACCTATACCTCGTTAGCAGAACCGATCGATCAACTGTATGTGAGGCTGAAAGAAGCCGGTTACATTGAGCATATACCTTCTCTCTCGGTCGATTCACCAGCTAAATGGTACGACCATAACAAAGTATTCATGTACCGTTTGGGCATGAGGGGTCATATTACAGATTCCTGCAGATCATTGAAGGACAAAATACAAAAGTCATTCTCCTCAAATATTCGGAGCCGAACGCAACAAGTAATCCTCTGTCAAACCACCAAGTGAATATGATTTCTTGTGATGAGGTTGAAGATTTATCAAATACTATTGGGGTAATCGAGCACGAGGCAGGTTCTTCTTCAAGCTCGTCTGTAACAGTGTAGAGACGTCCTCCATTTGAAGTTGAGGTAGCTACACCAAGACCTCCATTTATAGTGGTAAGAGCTGCTCCGACCTTTTACAAAACGGTACCTTGGAGATACAAGGAGAATACCCCATGATGAAATAGAGTGGTAGAAACAGATGCAGCGCAAGGAGTGACTCGGTCTGGACAGATATACACTACTGATACTCTGACTCAAGGAGCCAACAAAGGAAAGCAACTGATGATGGAGGTTGAAGATAATAGTATTTGGAAGAAAGTACAGGCAAATAAATACTCTGTGATAGAGCAATTGAGAAAGACCCCTGCCCAGATTTCCATTTTGTCCCTTTTGCAAAGCTCTTAACAACACCAAAAAGCTTTGATGAAGGTGCTAGGTGACGAATATGTTCCTGCAAGTATATCCAGCAGTTAAGTGGCCCACATGGTGGGTCAAGTATTTGAAGCTCAAAAGATTTCATTCCACGAAGATGAATTTCTTGTAGAGGGTGTGGCTCATAACAAAGTGTTGCATATCACGGTGCAACACTTAGATAAATTCATCACCAAAATATTGATCGACCCAGGTTTCAGTTTAAACATTTTCTCCCTAAACACTTTTACCCGGCTGGAAGTTGATCTCACCCGAATCAAGTTATGGAAGATGAACGTCAAAGCTTTTGATGGTTCGCAAAGGGATACCATGGGGCAAATTGATTTGGATATATTGGTTGGCCATGCCACGTTCACCATTACATTCCAAGTCATGGACATCCCAGCTTCCTATAATCTGTTATTAGGGCGTCCATGGATACATGCCGCAGAGGCAGTTCCTTCAACTCTGCACCAATGCTTGAAGGTCGAGTGGGATCGCCAAGAGGTCGTGGTCCACGAGGATGAAAGTCATCCTACCTATACTGCTCCCATTATCCCAGTCATTGAAGGTAGAGGAGGTTTGGATGGGGAGAGTTTCCACACTCTAGATCTTGTTGGTGTTATCGAAGGAGGAAGATGGTGGAGCGACAAAATTCTGAGTATGCTGTTGTAGTTAGGTTTTGAGCCAGGCAGCGCCTTAGGGTCAGATTACAAGGGATGGCAGAACCTCTGAATGTGGAGACACAAAAAACCACCTTTGTATTGGTATACCAACCTATCGCCAAGGAACTGAAGGATTGGGAGTATCCTCTGGGAAATAAAAGTTTTTCGTTGTTAAATCCACTGCCTTCCCTTCAGCAAGCTTTCATGTCTGATGGTTTTCTTGATATCAAGCGGGTCGAAGAAGATGTTGTGCTGCTTAGTTTGAGGAATATTTTCTTGGAGGATCCAAATGAGGGTAGTTTCCATGCCATGATTGATGAGGAAGAAGGAGGGGTCCCACCACAGGAAGCTGGAGCTCAAACAGGAGTCGCCAACTGGACAGTCACTCCATTCAGAGCTTGTCGGGCATCTGGATAGATTAAAAAGATCAATTATTATTATTTTAAAATAAAAATTTATTTTTCAAAGTCGTTTAATTCCCTTGAATACTATGTTAAAATTTTGAGCAAAGCTTTTCAACTAATAAAATTATTTTCCTTTCATATATTTGATTATATTTTTATTTATATTTTCAGCATTTCTGGTATTGAACGCGTTGAATCTAAGGACATGACTTATAATGAAACTATACAACCTAACATAGGCAACTCAGTAGAAGCCGAAAAAGATGAGGTACCGGCTAAACTTGTCAAAGAAGTAGAAGAATTTGAGGACAAGCCCAAAGCAAATCTGGCAGAGACCGATGTGGTAATCCTGAAAGATGCAAAGACGCCTAAAGAGACCCAAGTCAGCACTCATTTGCTAAAAGATGAGATTGGGGAGTTCATAGAGTTTTTGAAAGAATATAAGGACGTCTTTGCCTGGTCCTATGTTGATATGACCAGACTCATCTATTCCCTGGTAGCGTATAGGTTGCCTACTGATCCAGCATATCCTCCCCTCAAGAAAAAGCCGAGGAAGTATAAGCCTGACATGAGTCTAAAAATTAAAGAGGAAGTGGCTAAACAGATCGACGTCGGAATCCTTAAAGTGGTGGAATATCCTACCTGGTTAGCCAATATCGTGCCAGTGCCAAAGAAGGACGGAAAGGTCAGAGTTTGTGTGTATTATCGGGACCTCAACAAGGCCAGCCCTAAAGATGATTTTCCGCTTCCAAACATCCACATCCTCATTGATAATTGTGCCAAGCATGAGAAGCGGTCGTTAGTGGATTGTTTCGCTGGCTATCATCAGATTGGAATGCATGAAGAGGATGCCGAGAAAATTGCCTTCCTTTCACCATGGGGCATATATTTCTATAAGGTGATGTCATTCGGGTTGAAAAATGCTAGAGCTACCTACATGAGGGCCATGACCACTATCTTCCATGACATGATCCATAAGGAGATTGAGGTTTATGTGGATGATGTCATTATCAAGTCAAAGAAAAGTTTAGATCATTTGGCTGACCTTAGAAAGTTCTTCAACAGGTTGCGAAAGTATAATCTGAAGATGAATCCGGCAGAGTATGCATTTGGTGTTCCGGCGGGAATATTGTTAGGGATTTATCGTCAGCCATCGGGGTATCAAGCTAGATCCAACTAAGATTAAATCCATCCAAGAGCTCCCTCCACCAAAGATCAAGAAGGAAGTCATGAGCTTTTTGGGACGACTCAACTACATCAGACGTTTCATTGCTCAGTCAACAGTTATCGAGCCTATTTTCAAATTGCTGAAAAAAGATGTTGCTACAAAGTGGACTCCTGAATGTCAACAAGATTTCGATAGAATCAAGGATTATCTATAAAATCCTCCGGTTTTAGTTCCACCAAAACAGAGAAGACCTCTACTTTTGTATTTGTCCATGCTGGAAAACGCCTTTGTGTTTTGGGACAACACGACGAGACAGGGAGGAAAGAGCAAGCAATATACTATTTGAGCAAGAAGTTCAAACCATATGAAGCTCAATATACATTGCTTGAGAGGACGTGCTGCGCTTTGACTTGGGTTGCTCAAAAACTGAGGCATTATTTGTCTACTTACACAACCTGCTTGATCTCCAAAATGGATCCGCTGAAGTACATCTTTTAAAAACCCATGCCGACAGGGAAGCTGGCTAAATGGAAGATATTGTTGAGTGAGTTTGACTTTGTCTATGTCACACAGAAAGCGGTAAAAAGGCAGGCCCTTGCAGATCATCTAGCAGAGAATCCTGTGGACGATGAATATGAACCTCTGAAGATGTACTTTCCTGATGAAGAGGTGGCATTCATAGGCAAAGATATTGCTGAAGAGTATGATGGTTGGAGGTAGTTCTTCAATGGAGCATCCAATTTCAAAGGAGTGGGTATTGGAGCCATGTTGGTGTCAAAGACTGGATAGCATTACCCTGTATAAGCTAAGCTTCGATTTTCCTTATACTAATAACATGGCCGAGTATGAAGCTTGCATCTTGGGTATTCGACTGGCGGTTGACATGAACGTGCAGTCGTTATTGGTAATTGGGGACTTAGATTTGTTGATGCATTAAGTGAGGGGAGAATGGACCATGAAGAACATAAAGATCTTTCCCTATCTGCAATGTGGGCAAGAATTGTGTAAGAGGTTTATCAAGATTGAGTTCTGACACGTTCCACAAGTACATAATGAATTTTCATACGCATTGGCTACATTATCCTCGATGATCCAACATCCTGATAAGAATTACATTGATCCCATTCCCATTCATATCCATAGGCAACCTTCTTATTGTTTTCATGTTGAGGAAGAATTAGACGGTGAGCCATGGTATGCTGACATCAAAGGGTATTTGAAGAATGGAAGTTATCCTGAGCACGCTACAAGTGTCCAAAAGCGCACGATTCAGAGGCTAGCCAATTAATTTTTCTTAAACGGAGAAATCCCTTATAGGAGGACCCCTGATTTAGGATTACTGAGGTGTGTAGACGCCAAAGAGGCAACAAATTTGATTGAGGAGATCCATGCTGGAACTTGGCCCTCACATGAACGGTTTCGTGTTGGCGAAAAAGATTTTGAGAGCTGGCTACTTCTGGTTGACTATGGAGATGGATTGTATTAAATATGTAAAAAGGTGTCATAGGTTTCAAACCCACGCAGATATGATTCGATCTCCTCCCAATGAGCTTCATGCCACGAGCTCGCCTTGGCCGTTCGCAGCTTGGGGAACGGATGTAATCGGCCCCATCGAGCCTGTAGAATCTAATGGGCATAGATTCATCTTGGTGGCGATAGACTATTTCACCAAATGGGTTGAAGCTACTTCTCACAGGTCTGTCACAAAGAAGGTGGTGACAGATTTCGTTCGCGACCATCTTATTTGCCGATTTAGGGTGCCCAAGTCTATCATTACCGATAATGGTGCTAATCTGAATAGTGACTTGATGAGAATGACATGTGAAGGTTTCAAAATCAAGCACCGCAATTCTACTACGTATAGGCCACAAATGAATGTAGTCGTGGAGGCTGCGAATAAGAACATCAAATGGATTTTGCGCAAGATGATTGATAATTATAGACATTGGCATGAGAAGCTGCCCTTTGCTTTGTTGGGATATCGTACCACTCTCCGATCGTCTACTGGAGCTAGGCCTTATATGCTCGTATATGGTAATGAAGCGTGATACCAACTGAAGTAGAAATTCCTTCCTTAAGGATTATTCAAGAAGCAGAACTAAGCGATGCAGAATGGGTACGAAGCAGATTTGAGCAGTTAGCACTCATTGATGGATGGAGGATAAATTCATTCTGTTATGGTCAACTTTATCAAAATAGGATGACTAAGGCCTTTAATAAGAAAGTTCGGCCAAGATTTTTCACGCCTGGACGGTTGTTTCTGAAGCGAATTTTTCTACACTAGAATGAAGCCAAAGGAAAGTTCTCACCTAACTGGCAAGGTCCTTACATGGTCCACAGAGTGCTGACAGGAGGAGCACTTATTTTAGCAGAGATGGATGGTGAAATATGGCCCAAGCCTATCAACACAGACACTGTTAAGAGATGCTACATTTAGAATTAGAGTTCACTTTATGCTCTACCTTGTAATCTGAACTATGTTGGACCTGATTCCCATTTAAGAGGCATCTCTGTGGAACTCGGTCTATATCTTAATAAAATCTTTCTCTCCCCTTTGTTGAAAGGGTCGCGACGTTTCTACCAAGTTTTCTATGGTGATGTGGTTAATGAGTTGTAAACTGGGGCAGAATTTCTGAGTGGACCTCAAAAATTCACAACTTTACGTAACATGCAAAGGAAGTCTACATCATGTTCTACACTAGGACAGAAATTTTGAGAAGAATCTCAGAATTTCGTCAAGACTAAGTTAAGAAAAGGGTTCGATTTTCCAAAAGGACGTTGTATGGTTTTAAAATATGTCATGGCCCATGATTTAACTCAACTTTTTCCTACATACTTTAGACTTACTTTTACTTTTACTAAATTATTTTTAAAGTATGCCTTTTTATTTAAATCTTGTGCCTGAGCGTATACTTGGACGAAGTTCAACAACAGGTGTCTAGCGGATAGAAGAAGGCTACAGACAGACGTACAGATCAACCTCCCCTTTACAAACTAATATTTTTTCTTTGAGTGCAGAAATAACGAAATGCAAAAGGCAGAAATGAAGGGCATCTTGTCGCAAAAGCGGCACAGAGCTAAGTCATTCCACTGTCTGTGTCCCTATTTATACCTTTCTATTCCTTCATTAAGAGCCCTGCTATTTACATGTTACGCTCGTAATTTTGAACCGCAATTGTATTTCGATTTACATTTGAGCCCTTTGTTGCATTTTTGAGCCAGTATTTGCATTCTTGCCCATTGTTACATTCTTGCCCGTATTTGAATTTTAAGCTTTTATATGCATTTTTGAGCCCGTGATATACATGATATATGCATTCTCGAGCCCACGATATACATGATATATACATTCGAGCCCGTATTGCATTTTTGAGCCCGTATTTGCATGTTGAGTCTGTCATATGCATTTGAGCCCATATTTGCATATTCTATATACATTTGAGCCCGTATTTGCATTTTAAGCCTTTATATACATTTTCGAGCCCATGATGTACATGATATATATATTTGAGCTTGTATTTGCATTTTCAATATAAATCTAAGCCCATATTTACATATTGAGCCCATGATATACATGATATATGCATTTGAGCCCGTATTTGCATATTGAGCCCTTGATATACATGATGAGCCCTTTATATACATTTTTGAGCCCGGGATGTACGTTTAAGTCTGCTTGCATTTTAAGCCCGCTATTGCATTTTTGAACCCATGGTATACATTTTTTAGCCCATGATATATATTTGATCCTATTTTATGCATTTGAGCCTGTTATGCATTCGAGCCCATTATTTGCATTTCGAGCCCGTTTTATGCATTTGAGCCCGTTATTGCATTTTGAGCCCTATGATTTATCTGCACTGAGCCCGAATAAATCAAAGCTATCAATTGAGTTATTTAGGCCCTCGAATAATTTACTTTCTTTAAATTATCATTTTTCTACTCATCCGAAGGCGTCATGGTCTAAAGGCATTGTTTCATGGCTTGCGGACATCATGTCATGGCCTAAGGATTTATTTCTATTTATCATGTTCCTAAGGCGTCATAGTCTAATGGCATCATCTTTTCATGGCCTAGGGAATTTAATTTCTACTTATCATGTTCTTAAGGCGTCATGGTCTAAAGGCGTCATTTTTCATAGCCTGCGGACATCATTTCATGGCCTAATGAATTTATTTTGCGAATCATAGCCCAATACATCATGGCTTAGAGATGTCATCCTTTTGTCTCGAAGCGAACTCTCATCATTTAAAGGGAATTTGCATCATGTTTAATTTTTGTATCGATTTATTTTACGAAGTGTTTGATGCATATGCCTTAATTGTTTTGCTTACGCGAATGCCGAGGTAGAACGAGCTATAAATGATAGCGACTTTCCTACTATTTTTCTTGACTTATCCCTATTTTTTGAGCCATATTCCCACATGTTCATTTTGCAATCTAGTTTAAATTTTGTAATTTCGTGCCACCTCCATCCTTATCCAAGCATCGTGTTGTCAATTTATTTTAGGAATTTCGTTCATTCCTAAATTCAGAACTACACGCGGCCTGGTTCTCGTAAACCCGAGATATGTAGGAGACTTGATACCAAAGTCTCGGTCGCACAATTTTTTCACAACTCTT
This sequence comes from Datura stramonium, assembly GCA_018107945.1. Lineage (NCBI taxonomy): Eukaryota > Viridiplantae > Streptophyta > Magnoliopsida > Solanales > Solanaceae > Datura > Datura stramonium. Next base: position 401,231 of record JACEIK010000260.1, read on the forward strand.
ATTCCCCTTTCATTCAACCCCATCGAGATCGTTCCTCGATCGGACAAAATTTTTCACTAGGTCAACGTTCTTTGCTCACCAATTCATCCTTCATTCCTGAGCAAAGAAGGGGCAGTTGTTGACACCCAATTTTGACCTCTCTACGCCCGGTATATGCTGCTTATATATGTACATTTTTTTTAAAAAGTCGCTTTTTACATAATTCTTCAATTCATATTCATAATAT
>JACEIK010000260.1:475600-489446 GCA_018107945.1 Datura stramonium
CTAGGGCCAACGACTCATTGGATTACCCGTTGGGTACACTGCTTCACAAACTCTTGGAGCTCATAACGACGACGTAACGACTTGTTAGAGGTGACCATGACTCGTGGTCTCCAATCGTCAAGTACACTGCCTCCCTTATACCAATCTACTTGTATATCATCCAACGACTCATACCATGACTCATTGCCTGACATGACGAGTCGTGGCCTCCTACCGTTAAGTACACTAGTTGACCTCTTCTATTTTTCCTTCTCCCTCACCCCACGGCTGACCTAACGACTCATGGGGTCTGACCACGAGTCATTTCCACGCCCGTGGGGACCCTATCCTCCAAACTTCTCAACTCTTCACTAGCCTTCCCTACGAGTCACCTGACGACTCGTGGGCTGTCCTCACGAGTAATCCCACGAATTTTCCTGTTCCTGCAACATCAATTTCACAATTTTTCTGTTTCAACTCCCGGGTCCGATCTTTGAGCTCCCGGGGTATAACAGGTACATATGTTATTGGTTTGACTACAGACCAACATAGGAAGGAAGAAGAACACGACTAGGAGTTGGCTCATATGTGCACATCATTGGATCTGATTACAAAGCACATTATGGGAGCTGGAGTCAGAAAGGTAAATATAGTGGGGACACAAGGACTGGAGTCGGGGGAAGACCATTCTGATTTTGAGGAGGAGGAAAATTTCTTGGATAGCTAGGTGGCGGGTTTTCGAGCCAACGCCCAAGCGTCTGGATAAGACAATTGGCGCCAAGGTTCTGAAAACCAAGATCGGAACCAATATAGAGATAACTACAATTGAAACGGGTACAAAGACAAGAATCGAGGTCGTGAGCGTGAAGGAGAATGGAGAAAGAATGACGGCTATCACAATGGCCGAGTTGGAATATATGTGCCTCCCTATGCATGAGAGGGGGAGGCCGAACAGTCAAAGCTAGAGAGCATGATGGCTGAGATGCTGAAAAAGGTAAGGTCCACTAATGATCAACTGAAGGAAATCCAACGTGATATATTGATCATGGGATAGAGAGTGGAATCTCACGCAATAGCCATCAAGTAGATTGAACAACAGCTGGGGTAACTGTCGGCATCACTGAACTCTTGAAACAAGGGTACACTACCTAGCAACAACATCCAGAACCTAAAGAATGATGGCCATTACATGGCGGTGATGAATAGGAGGGTAAGACCACAATTGATCTCCCTCTATCGGTTATAGTTGAACGGAGAAAGAGAGCGTAATTGAAGAATATGAAAATGATGCTGAGGTGGAAGGTGCTGAGAATGCTGAGTTTCCTGAGGCCATAACTAGTAAAAAGGGCCTAAAGAGGAACAAGGTGCAACACAGATTTACAAGGCTATCTCGAGACCACCGCCACCGTTCCCCCAAAGAATGAAGAAGAAGGTAAAGAATGGTAAGTTTCAGAAATTCTTATCAATGCTCAAACAATTATCTATGAACATATCATTGGTCGAGGCGTTGGAACAAATGTCGGGATATGCTAAGTTTATGAAGGACCTGGTGACAAAGAAGAGGTCCGTGAGATATGAGCCTATAGATAATGTACACCATTGTAGTGCCATAGCTACACGAGTCCTTGCCCAGAAAAGGGAAGATACAGGTGCTTTCACCATCCCTTGCACCATTAGCAATATTGAGTTCACAAGGGCACTTTGTGATCTAGGAGCAACTATCAATATGATGCCATTGGCTGTGTCAAGCAGTTGGGCTTGGGAGCCCCCACAACCACTATCATGCCGCTATTGATGGCCGACATAACTGTGAAGAAGCCAGTGGGGATCCTGTTTGAAGTGCTTGTAAAAGTTGACATATTCATATTCCCAGCAGACTTCGTGATCCTGGATTGTGAGGTCGATTATGAGGTCCCCATCATCTTGGGGCAACCATTCCCTTCTATCGGAAGGGCCTTAGTAGATGTGGAGGCCGGCCAACTAAAGTTCAGACTGAATAAAGAAGAGTACACTTTCAACATCTGCCGAGCAATGCAGCAACCAAAGGAGTACAGTGTAGTCTCAGCAATAGAGGATGAATCTGAGTGCCTTGATGAAGTATGAGTAGTCAAGAGACTTGCGTCGTGCTGAGACGTTAAATCAGGAGCTTCTTGGGAGGCAACCCAAGTGGTGGCTTGGTGAATTCTGAGTAACCGGGACACCTGCGTCGTGCTGCGACGTTAAATCAAGCTCTTCCTGGGTGGCAACCCAAGTGATTTAAATAATGTGTGTTTTGTGTGCAGGGAAAAACAAAAACAGGTGGCAGAAAAATTTCTAAAAAGCAGGTGCTATGACTCTCAGTATGACTCTTGAGAAGGTTGTATGGTCGTAGCATGAGTTGTGGTGAGAATCAGAGGTGATTCAGTGGAGGAATTCAGGGTATGGTTGGTCCTACGACTCGTAACTCAAGTGTACGGGTCGTAGTACTTACTGTTCCTGTGAACCATGCAAGCTATGCAAGGCAAAGACCTACTGTCACAACCCGAGTTCACACCCTAGCCGTAACACGATACAAGGAACCCTGAAAGGCTCCAAGTCGACCCATGGCATAATCATAGCATACACTTGACATCATACATGACTAACAACATGAATAAGCGGAAGCTAATATCAAGAATTTAATATAAACCATAAGGACAATTTAACAACAGTTAGATACAATGCTGAATCTGTCTACATAAGTCTGAAAGCCTTTTACTAAACTGATGAGTTGCTGGGACAAGCCCCAGCTAACTCCCAAAGTTTAAAAACTGAAACATAGAGAATATGAACATAAATCACGTCCTTAGAGGATGAGGACTCACCACTAGTAGATGGGAGAGAGAAAAGTGTATCTAACCACGCGGCTGAACTTGGAGACCTGAATCTATATCATGAAATGATATAGCACAAGAGGCATGCGGTCAGTTGTTGGAATGTACTGAGTATGCAGGAAGAGTAATCAACTAACTCATAACATATACAAAAAGGAATTATATAAAAACACAATAATAGTAATGTAACTGAAATGAGATACGACAACCTTATATAAGATTCACATATTCATATCAACATAACCACATTATTAAGGACATACATCATTATAAGATCAACTGATGCACAAAAGTAATAATCGGAAATAATACAGAGGTACGATGCCGCGACTGATATCAAAAGGGTCCCTGACTGTCCAAGGAAAGTTCCTGACTGTTAAAAGAGAGCGTCCCTGACTATCAAAGGGAAACATTCTTACTAACGAGAATCCCCAACTGTCAAAAGGAGAAAATGCTCTGATATAGAGAGTCACTGACTGTCTAGGGATGTTAGTCCCGACCGACTAGGGAAATACTCTTGCTAACGAGAATCCTGACTGACTAGAGAAACATTTTTACTAACGAGAATCCCGACTGACTAAGGAAACATTCTTGCTAACGAGAATCCCGACTGACTAGGGAAACATTCTTCCTAATGAGAATCCCGCCTGACTATGGAAACATTCTTGCTAACGATAATCCCGACTGACTAACGCTAATTTAAATTGCAATAGCTAATCAGAGACAAGGACATTTACTGATTTTCATCATACAACATTCTTTTTGACAGGATTGGGGCTACTTTCTAATAACAACAAGCCCAATAGTCGCAATATCATTGTCATACTTTATCATCATAATTCACCTCACCAAGGAGTCAAATCGATAATTATCTCAAGCATCTTATTCTAATAAGCATTCTATAGATTCACATTGCTCATTATACTATCATGACATTCCAAACTCCGAATTAATCTCATTCCACATATAGCATAAGGTCATGCATGATTAATACATTCCACTCATACTTTTTCATAGATGCATGGATTCATTTATTTCAAAACATACCACAAGCTAACATTTATAAAATTTGGGAGACTTCGCCTCAAACAATGTAGTAGGCTTATTTCGGAAAAAATCATCATTTAGAATCGACATGTGGGCATTACCCAAAGCTTTGTCACACTTGGATCTAATCAATTCATTTTGAAAACAACAACATAATCGTGGGTAGTTTTATAAACATGCTTTTCATCATCAACCTCATCATCATCTCACATTTATCATAAATCACTTCTTTGACGAACTTTTCATCCATGGGCGTTTTAGATTTAAAAATCTGGAAAATAATTTTTTATAGGGAAAAATAATTTAGAATCCGCCCAAGCTTCATAATCCATCAATATAAATACAATCTAATCATACCCAATCAATTAAATCAAAAACATGATGATGATACATAATTTACTTTCAAATGCTCAAGACCACAACTCCAAACTCATCTCCACATAATCATAAATGTCACAATCGGGTTATTAGGGGTGATAATATGAGATTCACATAATTTGAACATGGATATGAACTACTACGATAAATTAAGTGGACAATCAACAAGTCTCGCTCACTATTCAAGCCAATTTATGAAGAACATGCTATACTCTTGCATTCCCAACTTATATTTCACAATTCAAGACAACCCATTATTTATATCGCAAATAATCTCATATTCACAGTAGATGTTTGTAATTATGAGGAATATAAAAGAAATCTACTCATAACACAAGCCCTAGATCATGTTTTTTCTAGATTCATTGAAATTGAGTCTTTAATAAAAATATTTTGGGGCACAACGATGGAAGAATATCCTTGTTGAAAAACCCGCATACCTGGTAGAAGAATTCCCACTCAAAATTGCACCTTGAAGCTTTGGAGGAAAAGTCTTGGGAACCTTGATATTGAGAGGAGAAGAATAAGGGTTGAGAGAATGAGGGATTAGGCATGAAAAACCCTTAAAAATTTCCCTAAATAATACCTAAAATGATGTCACTTTAAAGCTGGAAGGACAAGATTTTACCAAACTGCCCCTGAGAAAAACCTGAAATTTTCCCGAACTAGAACCATGATCCTCAGGACGAGTTGTTGTCTCATAAAACGACTCGTCGTCTCCATCCGTTGGATGCACTAGACTTCCTTCAAACTTTCAGCTTCTCCAAACAACGATCGACAGGACGAGTCGTTAGTTCCTCTAACGACTCATCGCACCCATCCGTTAGATGCACTGGTTACTTAACTGGTTAGCCTAAACAACGACTGACATGATGAGTTATTACTAGAACAAATGATTCGTTGTTTCTTTCTGTTACCCACACTGGACCAGCCCTTAACTTCCTTCCCACGATCGACACAATGGGTCATTTCTAGCATTAACAGCCCATTACAACCATCCGCTGCCACCACTTGAAAACCCAAGGCTCAAACCCACGACCACTTACAACGACCCATCAGAGGTACCAACAAGTCATTGTATGGATCATTCCTTCCCATTAGCCTAACCTAGAATCTCACCACGACTACAAACGACGGCTCTTTGTTTCTCACAATGAGTCGTTATGTCGGTCATTGCTTCCACTGCCACCTGGACTTTTGAAACCATGATTGGCAACAACGGCTCGTGGTTTCCAACCACGAGTCATTACACCTCTCGTCTTGCAACTTTTCCCCAGTTTTCAGCAGTTTTCAATTTTTAAACTCCCGGGTCTACTCTTAAGCACTTTCGAGGTATTACACCTACAAGTCATCATACGGACCGTACTCATATGGTACGAGTCATAAGAAGCTCCCGTAGGAACCCAGGTAAGTTTTCAACTCTCTGAACTACGGGTCCGAGGGACGAGTCGTGGGGTCTTCCTACGACTCATGGTATGAGTCGAGACGGGTCAAAATCATTGAAATAACCCGACTCAGCCCAGGTTTTTAAACTTATTTAAACTTCAAACCTAAGCAGACCCCTCTCCCACGCGATCAAAACCAAACTCACAAAGCATACTCACGACTCCCTCACACCCGTAACTTAAAAACAAACAACAATCGAGCAATTTATTGCTCGAAAAAGTTCATCTCAACCCTAATTTTGGACTACCAGTCAAAGTAAGCAGTGATGAGTTGGTAATTTACCAACTCATTAGACTCTAAAACTTGTGTTTTTGCTTAGTTCTTGAGTAAATTATATGGATTTTATGCTCTTTTTTTTGTTGTATGCAGATGCCCAGATGTGTAAAAAAGAGCAAAATTGGAGCAAAAAGAAAGAAACGATAGCAAAGCGGCGTATCACCGATGAAAATCGGCAAAACGCCGGACAGAGGCCGATCAACACTGCTTCAAAGGAAAAAACCGCATCGGCGAAACACGAATCGCAAACAGCGAGTCGCCGGATCAATCACCGAATCATTAACCAAGTTTCTACAACAAGTGACAAAACCTCGACGGTCCGCGGAATGAGATAGGCGAAAAGGTGGACGTGCTGCTGAAGCTGACTGGAATTTGGTAATGACACAACAAAATGCATCCTACTGTTTACGTGTATGAACTGGCGAATCGCTATTTGCGATTCGGTGGGTGAAGATGATGATTGTTGATTAGAATAGGTATTGCAAGAATTATCTTAACAATGTTCACCTAATTGTGAATCTATTAGATTCTCTCCAATCATTAATTGAAGATCCATTGATTTTCATATGGGTCTATGTTTTCTTACTTGATTGTTGCTTGAAAAAGAAGCATTAAGTATTGGAAGAGAATCTAATAGTAGGTATGGTTGGGAGATTGTGAATTTGGGCTAGAAATAGTAAACTTCATGTTCTCACTCCTAAATTAATGGCTAATAGCTAGAAATAGTGCAGCTATTAATCCAAATCACATTGGGCTGAGTTGATTGAGTCTAGACATTCGAAAGAACTCTAGCTAAAGGTATGAAATTGGCTGAAAAGCATGGAATACCTTTGTTCGCCTAAGGTTATTCACATTAGTTGAACTTGTGAGATGATCTATCAAGACGTTATCTAATTAATCCATCATCCACACCCCACCTCTAGCATTTTCACATCATTGTTGACAACTTTGGTAAACCTTGCTATTTGAACTAAACCACTTTAGACTTGATAATCTCTTACATATTGATACTTCCCCCAATTGGTTCTCATTTGTGTTTGTTTTGAGTGGTGCAAATCTAAAGTCAACTTTATAATCGACACTAGTCACTATCATCCCCCAGTCCTCGTGGGATTCGACCCCGGCACTCATCCGGATTACTTGTTTTGATACTTCGACCCTGTATATTCTTTGAAAAAGAGGGTATGGTTTGAACGTCATCAAAAATGGCATCGTTGTCAGGGACTGGCGTATGACAATCTCGTGATTGATTGTTAAGTTGAAATAGTTTTGCATCATAGGTACTTAAAGTGTGTTTACTGTGTTGTTAGGATTTCATAACCACATGAGCCATCACTCCCAAGCAGGGGATAGCTCGGTCGAAGGTAATATGGAACTTGAGGAAGACAACCCAGTAATGCCAGAAGTGGCAGGAACTATTCACCTACCACCCACTGTAGGGAATGCAGTTTTTCATGTCATGAGCACTATGCTGCACTTATTACAAATGAAGGGGCTCTTTGGTAGAAAGCCAAGTGAAGATGTGAATCGACATCTGCGAAGCTTCTTGGAAATTTTCCAACCATTCAATATCACCAATATCAGTCAAGAGTCCATCAGGTTGAGACTCTTTCCCTTTTCATTGATAGGGGAGGCGACGATTTGGCTAGAAGAACTCCCTCCCGGATGTATTACTTAATGGAAAGAGTTAATGGAAGCCTTTTTAGACCCTTTTTTCCCTCCATCAAAGATGCTTCAGCTGAGGGATGATATCACAAATTTCAAACAAGAACCCAGAGAGCCTTTACACGAGGCATGGTTGAGGTTTAAGAAGAAAGTTGCTCTTTGCCCAACTATGGATTGTCGGATGGAGTACTTCTACAAAGCTTCTATAGGGCCCTTGATTCAATTAACTAATCGGTGGCCAAAAACTTAGCCGGTGTTTCTATGGGTTGGCCAAATCCCTCCTAGACAGAATGACAAATACCAATAAGGCTTGGCACACGAGAGAAACAAATATGTCCACTCATGAAGTTAGCTCAAGTGCATTGACAGCTGAGTTGAGGAAAAGGGATGAAGAGCGAGATGAGACTCTTGCTAAAATGATGACACAACTTGAATTGATGACAAAGCATGTAATAGGAGCAGTGCCAAAGGTGGTAAATGCCGTAGGAATGCAAGGTCCCTCACAATATGAAAGTGAGACGTCACCACCAAGATATGAAGAGGAATGCCAATATATGGGTAATAAGATTGGAGGTCCCAGACCTGGGTTCCAAGGAGAAAATCAAGGCCCATAGAGGCCAAGGGATGACAACCAAGGGTGGAGAAATCATGAGCCATAGGGATGGACAGAAAGGAATGATCGATAGGGAAATAGAGAGCAAAACCAAGACACTAATTGTTATCATTGGAGTTTGAACCTATACATTCCCCCTCCAAAGGCCGGGAACCCCCATAATCAACCGGGTGTGAGTGGCGCGGGCAACTCCAAAATTAAAGAGATGCTATCAAGAGTTTTGAAAAAGGTCGAGTCAACCGAGAGCGGGGTGACAAAGTTAAGAGGGGAGGTGTCTAACCTCGCCCAAATAGTGAGTTCACATTCCACCTCCATCAAGCATTTGGAGGCCAAAATGAATCACTTATCAGCTCAAATGAATCCCCGGATGAAGGGAACACTACCTAGTGACACAATGCCAAATCCCAAGAAGGATGGTCAATGCATGGCCATTGTCACTAGGAGTGGCAAGGTGATTGGAGATGCCCCGGTGAAGCCGAGTAATATTGATAACCAGAAACCAAGTGAAGAAGATGAAGGTGACAAAACACCAATGATTCTAGAAAATGAAGACAAGCTTGATGAGGAAATAGAGGGAAAGGATGATGACGTCCTATCCCCCGATGATGATGAGGAGACAGGCCTGCAGGCCCCAACTAATGACAAGGTTGATTTGAAAATCCTCCCTCCATATCCACAACAACTGACCAAGAAAAAGAAGGATGACCTATTTAAAAAGTTTGTTGACATGTTCAGTAAGTTGTCCATAAATATTCCGTTAGTGGATGCTTTGCTCCAGATTCCCAATTATGCAAAGTTTATGAAAGATTTATTAATGAAGAAAAAAGCAGTGGATGCAGGGAATGAAGAGAAAACTTACCATTGTAGCGCGGTAATGATGAGTAATCTTTCTCCAAAAAGGGAGGACCCCGGAGTATTTACAATACCATGCACAATTGGGAGATGTGTATTTCAGAAAGCTTTATGTGATCTGGGCGCTAGCATAAATTTGATGCCCCTGCTAATTTTCAAGACATTGGGACTCGAAAACACCAAATCGACATCAATGAGGCTGATCACGAAAGACATGTAAATAAAACGACCAGTGGGGGTGTTAGAAGATGTGTTAGTCAGAGTTGACAAGTTTATCTTACCAGCTGACTTTGTTATCATGGATTGTGACCTGGATGAAGAAGTTCCCATTATCTTGGGCAGACCATTGTTGGCTACGGGAAGAACTGTGGTGGACGTGGAGCTTGGCGAGTTGAAATTTTGAGTCGGAAGTGAAGAAGTCACTTTTACAGTGTGTCCATCAGTTAAGACGCCTCCCGAATGCAAGGTGGTCGGATTTTTGCAAATTGATGAGGACGAAAAGGATTTAGAGCTGAAGGAGGCGGTGTCGAATGATGACCCGTCGAACTAGAGTTGATGAGAGAAGGTCTCCATCGTGCCACGATGTTAACTAAGGCGCTTCTTGGGAGGAAACCCTACTTTTTTCCCCATACTCATCTATCCTAAACCTTTCCACTTTCCCACCCTCCCACCAACACACACCCATTAAACTCTCCACCTTCCCCTCAACCTATTACACTTCCCTCTTTCACCAGTGAAACCCCCTCCATAGTCAGCTAATTCCCTCACTTCAATCACATTTTCTTCCTCTACTACTTATATCTTAAGGTGCTATTGCAAGTAACTTTGAGCTTTTTGGATGTCCAAATGTGCAGGCACTCCTTCAATTCGGTAAAAATTCTCTTGCCTTATTTTAATATTCTCATTGATGCTTTAAGGGTAATACTTTGTTCCCTTTCCTTGGTAAAATCTTGATTGTGCTATACCTAATTGAATGGAATGGGGTTGTGCTTTTGTTTGTGGCATTTTGAAAAGGGTGTAGTCTGAGTAACCCAGTTGTTTAAAGCATGATGCTTTTCCCGATGATAGATCGGGTGACGCCATTCTTAAGGGCTAAACATCATGAACGAGGTTTTAAGAGTGTCATGTTGATTTTAGTATGTTGGAAGTGAGTGTGTGTAAATGGGCGCGTATATGTGATAGTTCAAAAAAATTTGGGGACGATGGAGTCCGGGTTTCGCCGGTCGGATTCAGCGAATCACCTATAACTCGCCGGCTCACTCTGCAACTTGGCTTCAGGCCACTGAGTGGATCCCGCGTTACATCGGCGGTTCACGAATCCTGACCGGCGGTACACCGATGTCCCGCAAAAACAACTATCCCTTACCCAGTTGTCTGTAAAGCATCGGCGAGAAACGGGCGGTCCACAAAATTATTTTGGTGAACCGCCAGTTTTTCACCGCTGTTAGTGGTTATTTTTACTGAGTGTTTGATTCCCCTTGTTCCTTAGTTCTCCCTGTGATTAGATTACTTTTTCATTTTATTTTGTTTTTAGTTTTCTCTTTCACTAGCTGGCACTAACATCATTCTTGCAGCAAAACAAATCATGTCATCTTCTAGGAACACCGGCAAAGGAAAAGCCCCTGCTTTTCTGCTAGCAAGGTCAAAGGAAAATAGAAGGTTGCACAACCACGGGCCAACACAAAGGAAGCCATCATTCTTTGTGTTTCGAACATGAAGGAACATATGTCATCTGCCAGGGATGCTCCATCACAGTGGAGAAGAGGTTTGACTTGGCCGGGTTAAAAGGTGATTTTCCTAACATCACCGCGTAGTTCACCGGCAGACAGTGGCACGCATTTGCCAACCCTCTCCCATCCTACTACCCCAGCCTGGTCACAGAGTTCTATGCCTCTTATCAAGCCCTCCAAGAGAGTATGCAACACCGGGGCAAAGTGGATGAGTTCCCCTGCTTACCATCAGTGATGATCCAGGGAGTGCAAGTTGATATCACTCCGGCTGCTATAAACTATCTATTATGGGAGGATGAAATCGACTCCGCTACAGAGTATATGGCACGGGTGGTCGATATGAAGGACCAGTTTGCGTGGGTGGCTCGCATTATTGCTGTTGATACTCCTCTCTGGGCCTCAATGGGTGGAGAAATCTCTCGCCACGATTTGAAGTTTGAGGCCAAGCTGTGGCTGGAATTTATTTGTTCTCGCATCATCCCATCCAAAAATGAGAAGTAGGTCACCATGGAAACGGCCATCCTGATTGCTTGCATAATGTCGGGGGTCCCCATCAACTTCAGGGAAATTGTAGCTTAACAGATGAAAAAGAAGGCCCGATAGTCCAGTACTTCCATTCCATATGCTATTTTGATTTCCTATCTTTGTGAAGTAGCTGGAGTGCCTTTTTTTTTCCTGATGAGACTCCTTCCTCTACTTTAGGAGTGATTGATATCTATAGGAAGAGAGATGCCGAGGCACCGAAAATGAAAAGGAAGAGAATGCAGGCCTTTGGAGTACAGGAAGGACCCCTCCCCCATGGGTTAGATCAATCACCACTTGCCCTAGAAACCACTATGCCCCAGTCAGATATGTCGGGACAAGCATCAGGTGACTTGCCTCCACAAGGAGCTTATCCCGCTCCACAATCCTCTTAGCCAAGTGGTCTCCATCGACTTGTGGATATGACGAACTCACATGAAAGCCAACTCCAAAGATTGGATAAGAGCCTCCCTGCACTCATTGCCAACATGGTCAAAAAGGAGCTCAAGTCATTATATGATACTGTGACCACGTTGTGCAAGAGGGTAGATGCAGTTGAAGGGGCATTCACTTCCCTCCGAACAGAGGTACATGAGTGGAAGAGTCGGACTTCGATTGAAGTATCGTACATGAGCGCATTGGATGTTGCAATGGCTGCTTCTTCCTCAGTTCAAGGGCCAATTTATGTCCTTTTTGAGGGGCTGGGTGATGATTTTGCTGGGCTGGGTGAAGCCAGCGGCGGCGGTGGTGAGGCAAATGTGGATGATGAAGAGAACTGACCCACTCAGGGAGTTTCTTGTCCCTTTTCCTTTTTGCATATCTACATTGGGGACAATGTATTCTCTTAACTGGGGGAGGGATGAGCTCATCTTTTTTATGTTCTTGTGAATTGTAGTTGGGATTGAGTGAGTCCAGCCTTTGTCGGGCTGTGGTTTTATTGTGATATTTTGATGATCGCCTTTGTCAGGCGTATCCTATTTTGTTTGAAATGAAATGAATGATTTGGTTAAGTTTTCTTATTGTGATTGATGAATAGTGACCTATGGGGGTCTTCATGTTGAATTGAAAGAAAAACTTTGAAAATTTTGAAGAAAATGACCCCAAAACCTTGTTTCTTTTCTTTTTCACCATGGTAAATATTAATGTAGAAATTAAAACTCCGAGGGTTTCCTTTTGACCACGGTTCTTTCCCAAGGAGCATTCTTTTGTTTGTTGAACTGGATTGGTATTTCCCGATGGTAGATTGAGTGGCAACATTCTTAAGAAAAAATGTCATGTTGTTTTGAGTCTTGTGTGAAGATGTTTTGAGAGGCACAACCACAATTTTTGGGACCTTTAAATGAAGGCATCAAAATGAAAGATAATAAGCAAGGATGACACCGTAGCATAACATTCTTTGTTATACGTTGTAAATTCTTTGCTTGACTTATGATGTTTGCCTACTCTAATGTCCTGAAATTAAAAGTATTGTGGTGAGAATGACTCTTGTGGACCCTTTAAAGGTGATGCCTTGTCGGTGAGGAATTGTTGATGAGTCTCATGTATGACTTCTTGTCTAGAACTTGCCCTAATTGTGATTCAAGGCAAAATTCTAGACATAGTTGTATTAAGGATATGATCTTAAGCTTTCCTTTGTTTAGCCACTTCACCCATATACCCTCCTTGAGCATTAACCTTTGTCAACCAACGTTGAGCTTTAGATCCTTTTTTTGGGAACTACATTACAAGCCTTAAGACCATTCTTGATACCCCTCTTTGGCACCCATTCTCCCTAAATGCTAGTGATAAGAGAGTGATGAAATGAGGTTGAAAGCCTAAGAAAAAGGGAGTGAGGCAAGAAATGAAAAATGAGGCAAAAACCTAAGTTTGGGGGTGTGCTGGGGAAAATAAGATTTTCAATTTGAGATAGCACTGTATTGTTGTCAAAATGCAAAAAAGATAAATCGAAATGAGAAAATAAAAATTGTGTGAGTTGGTGCTTTCTCTTGAGGTGGTAAGGCTAGTTATGAAAGAAAAGGGGTTATAAGAAGGGTTATTGAGAAACGAACGTCAGAAACAATGAAAAAAGTGAAAAAAGGTAAAGTAGATGGAAGGATTTGATGGAAGGTATGTCCACCAAAAGCATTAGGGAGGATCTATTCACTATAACCAAATTCTTATCCTACCCTTAACCTGAGCCTACATCAGAACCCACAAGTCCTAAATGATCTTATATGCAACTGCTCTATATTAGTGGCGAATTACAGGAAGGCAAGCCTATGGGTCAAGAGTATGCATGAAGACTTCTTTTGGGAAAGTGAGTGTGATGGTCTAGCCAATACAATCCCTCGTGAGTGTGTAATGATCTCATGGCAAAAAGAATAGGGATTATTATTTCGGTGAATAACATCATCCCTTTTTGAGGACACAAGTGCATTTGAACACTAATTTGAGAATAGGGCATTGGTAGCATAAACTCTAAGGCAAGCTTTGAATGTGCACTGATT
>JACEIK010000260.1:506949-521856 GCA_018107945.1 Datura stramonium
CTATTGAATGATGTTACTTTCTGATTTTCTAGATCCAGGAGATTCATCTAGGTCATTTCCACTTCAATTTGGATCAATAAGTCCTGGTGTCATGAATGTACTGCAGGTATCTCTATACTCCACCACAAGTGGTGTTTATTCGTGTGTGGTTAATTTGAAAACTTTCGTGCTAATAATGGAAGGCATTTGCTTTTACAATGTGTATAGATACCTGCCCGAACGAGCTCAGCTCCACCGAATTTGGATGAGCAGAAAAGAGCCCAGGTTTTTGTTTCTTCTACTTTTGTGTCTGATTATTAAATTTCGATATATGACCCGACTAACAGAGCTTGTCATCTAGCTTCTTTGTTATTGTTGGGGTGTTTTGATGTTATTCTTGCCAACGGTCCAATCTAGTCATGGCCTGCCAGTAGCTTATGGCTCTGATTCCTTCATTTATTTGGCAGGCTCGCAATGACACTTCAAGAGCTATTCCTTCATTGCCAACTCCATCCACTTCCAAGCAGCCTATGCCAAGAAAGGATGCAGGATCTATTGACCAATCTAATCCTAATGAGGCTCATGGGGTGGCCAGCAAGCCCAAGAGAGATGTACAAATTTCAGCTCCACCCCCTGTTAACCAAACACAAAAGCCTTCTGCACATCCCATGCCTGGAATGCACATGCAAATTCCATTTCACCCGCCACCTCAAGTTCCTGTTCAATTTGGTGGCCCTGGACCACAAATTCCATCTCATTCCTTGTCTGCTACATCATTATCAATGCCGATGCATCTGCCAATTGGCAATCCACCTATGCAGCAGCCAATGTTTGTCTCAGGTCTTCAACCCCACCCAATGCAGTCTCAAGGAATGATGCATCAGGGGCAGGGTCTGAACTTCTCATCAGGAATGGCACCTCAGCTACCTCCACAGTTGGGTAACATGGGAATGAATATGCCGTCACAGTTTTCTCCACAGCAGGCAGGAAAGTTTTTAAGTACGCGTAAAACTGTGAAGATCACTCATCCCGACACTCATGAAGAATTGAGGCTTGATGGGACTCCTGGTTCGAGGTCACACCCTAATATGCCACCTCAATCACAGCCTATTGCACCATTTCCTCCTGGTCATCCTAACTATTATCCTAATTCTTATAATTCAAGTTCTGTTTTCTTTCAAGCTCCAAGTTCTCTTCCTCTCGGTAACACTCAGAGTTCTCAGCCACCAAGGCTTTTTAATCAGGTTAGTCAAGGTCCAAATACTGCATAGACTTTTCTTGTCCAAATACTGCGTCGGCTTTTCTATCTCAATTTTCTTTATGCTTATCATCTAGTTTAGTACCTAAGATTTGTATTGGATTGCAATTATATTTTCGTATATGCTCACAGCATAATGTTATGTTGTTCTTGCAAATCAACTTTAGGTGACAGTGAAACCGGCAGCTGGAGGAACACATGCAGGAAAAGAGCAATTACCATCTGTCAGTTCAGCTGCTTTTGCAAAAGATCCAGTGAGGCTCTCGAAGCCGCCTGGAGGAGATTCAGCTCACTCTGTAAAAGACGCAGACACTTTACATCAGATCTCCACCACACAGTCAAAGATTGGTGATGGCTCAAAATCTGCTTCAAGGCCTGTAGTAAATATACAATCTACTAAAGGGGCTGCTTCTATCCCAGAGCAGAGCCCAGCAGCTGGCATATTATCAATAACCTCTCAGGGTCCCATTGAGTCTTCAGCATCTTCAATTACAGATAGTAGTGTAGATGCAGTAAATGAAATACTTGGTGGCCCGGACTCCACTGAAGATCAACAGAAAAAACAAATAACTAGAGGGCAGTTGATTATCCAGGATAAGGTATTTTATTTGCATGCTTCTTGAATAACCACACTACTATACTAGCATGATCCTACTTATTACTGAAAGCTGCTTTTTGCAGGCTCTTGGAAAACCTACCTCAGTTTCAAGTCAGCCTTCCCAATATCCGCTGACCAGACCCGTTGAGGTTAACACTGCTGCTTCCGTGACCACCGCTATGAACACTAGGGAAAGTCTCTCTCCTTCAGAGTCCACTGAATTGAAAAGTCACATTACTGGAAATAGTGGGAAGGAAGATTCATCTGAACCTTTGGATTCCAGAAATCATGAAGTGGGCAAACCAGTACTTAAAACGGGGGATAGAAATGAAGTAGCATTGCCCGAGGTTAGCGAGCAGGACGAGAATAATAGCTCGAAGCCATCTTCAGAATCTCTTCCAGTATCTGCTGAGGTGTCTGGCCCAACTGAAGAGGGGTCTGCAAAGAGATCAACAAATGCCAACATTGAGAATGGTCGACCAGAAATTGGAGCGGGGAGCATGAATGAATCTGTAGCTTGTTCAGCGGAAGTTGATAACGTGGCTGCTAGCATAACATCATCCGCTTCTTCTACAAATACCGAGGCTTGCACGTCAGCAATAGGTCTATCAGCTCAAGATGATAAGGAATCAGATATTGCTGACCCTGAAGAAGCTCCTGTTACAAAACCGGTTGTTGCAAGTCAGGAGTCTGCCTCTGATTTGGTGAAGAATTTTGATGAGGCCACTTCAAAGAGTGAAGATGAAAATACTGAAACTAATAACTCCAATTTAGTTTCTAAGTCGTCATCCGGTGTCAAAGAGAACTCTTTGGTGGATTCGAATGTGCCTAAGGTTAATGTGGCTAGGGGTAAAAAGAAGAAAAAAGACTTATATAAGAAGGCAGATGCTGCGGGTGCAACTTCGGATCTTTATATGGCATATAAAGGTCCAGAGAAAAAAGAAGAACTTACTCAAACTATCGAAACCAGTGAACTCACCTCTGGGGATAACTCGAAGCCTGTATCTGCCGATGCGCCTCAGGAAGATCTTGCATCAACTAATAAGGTTGGTGAGGTTAAAGCTGAGCCAGATGATTGGGAGGATGCTGCAGATATATCTACTCCTAAACTAGAAGCTGCTCCAGAACATGAAAAGGAAGTTGATGGTGAAGATGGTGATGGTGTGACTACCAAGAAATATTCAAGAGATTTCTTACTTAAATTTGCAGAGCAATGCAGTGATATTCCTGAGGGTTTCAAAGTTGATCCTGATATAGCTGATATTTTGATAAATGCTAACGTCAATGTTTTCCGAGAGCCGTTGCCTAGTCCTGGAAGAGGTATTGATAGGCCACCTAGTGGACATCGTGAACGTCGTGTAAGTGGCATTGGGGATGGAGATAAATGGAGTAAGACTCCTGGGCCTATTATGTCTGGCCGGGATTTACAGCCAGACCTTGCTTATGGGGGAAATATGGGATATCGACCTGGTCCAGGAGGCAATTATTGTGTTATACGGAACGCTCGACCTCAGATGCCTATTCAGTACGGTGGGGGTATACTGTCTGGACCAATGCAATCCATGGGTCCTCAGGGAGGAGGCCTGAGAAATGGAGTTGATGCTGACAGGTGGCAGCGGGGAACTGCTTTCCAAAAGGGTTTAATGCCTTCTCCTCAGACACCGGCACAGATTATGCACAGAGCTGAAGTTAAGTATGAAGTAGGTAAAGTAACAGACGAGGAACAAGCCAAACAGAGACAGCTGAAAGCTATCTTAAACAAGCTAACTCCCCAGAACTTTGAAAAATTATTCCAGCAAGTCAAAGATGTCAATATTGACAATGTTGTGACACTCACTGGTGTAATTTCGCAGATATTTGATAAAGCTCTGATGGAACCAACCTTTTGTGAGATGTATGCCAACTTTTGTCTGCACCTAGCAGCTGAGTTGCCTGATCTGAGCGTAGACAATGAAAAGATCACTTTTAAGAGGTTACTTCTGAACAAATGTCAGGAAGAGTTTGAGAGAGGGGAAAGAGAAGAACAAGAAGCTAATGTGACTAATGAGGAAGGCGAAGTAAAACTGTCAGCAGAGGAGAGGGAGGAAAAAAGAGTCAAAGCACGGAGACGAATGTTGGGTAATATAAGACTGATTGGTGAACTTTATAAGAAGAGAATGTTGACAGAGAGAATTATGCACGAGTGCATCAAGAAGTTGTTAGGTGACTATCAAAATCCTGACGAAGAGAATGTTGAAGCGTTGTGTAAGTTGATGAGTACAATTGGGGAGATGATAGATCATGCCAAAGCAAAGGAACATATAGATGCATACTTCGATAGGATGGAAAAGTTATCAAATAACATGAAACTTTCTTCTAGGGTGAGGTTTATGTTGAAGGATTCAATTGATCTAAGAAAGAATAAATGGCAGCAAAGGAGAAAAGTTGAAGGGCCTAAGAAGATCGAGGAAGTGCATAGGGATGCTGCCCAAGAACGACATGCTCAAGCTACTAGGCTTGCTCGTACTCCTAGTTTGGGAGGTCCTACTAGAAGGGGTCAACCCATGGATTTTGCTCCAAGAGGGAGTATGTTGTCTTCTCCGGGCTCCCAGATGGGGGGTTTCCGTCCGATGTCTCCACAGGTCCGTGGGTTTGTTGGCATGCAGGACGTACGGGTGGATGAGAGACATTCTTTTGAGAATAGGACATTATCACTTCCCCTGACCCAGAGGCCTCTTGGTGATGATCCAATCACACTTGGTCCCCAAGGTGGCCTTGCTAAGGGAATGTCTTCTAGGGGCCAACCCGCAGGACCAAGCATCCCATTTGCTGATAGTATGCCAAGTTTTGGAGACTCTCGAAGGATGCCACATGCCCAAAATGGTTATGGGTCTTTGCCAGAGCGCACTCCTTATGGTTCAAGAGAGGAACTTGCACCCAAATACATGCCTGATCGATTATCTAGTCAACATGATCAAGCAAGTGCTCCAGAAAGGAACACGAGTTATGGGAGTAAGGATCGTGGATTTGATACATCTCGGCCTGCTTCACCACTTGTAAGAAGTGGAGGGCCAACTTCCACACAAAATGTTACTTCTGACAAGATGTTGCCAGAAGAACGACTGCGAGACATGTCTATTGCTGCTATCAAGGAATTCTACAGGTACTTTTTGAACTGATAGTTACTTACTTGCATTATGGGTATTGGTCTGCCTATGCCACTATGGGTTATGTGCTTTGCGAACACCATTTTAGAGTTGTTGGTTTATCTACTTAAAATAAGTATCATTTTGGAACTGTTTTCAGAAAGTTGTTTTTGATTAGATGACTTATTCATGGTATTGTCATGACCACCTTAACTATTAGGAAGCATAAGCTTATTTTTGCGGTTCAGAAATTATAGGTCTTGAGGAAGAGCTCCTCCAAGAAATTCAGTTTATATTCATGAGTAGTAGTTTTTGTTGTGAGATCACGACCCTGATTAGAGCCGTTCTCCAACCAAAGAGTAGTGAAGTTTAAGTTTGAATTTCAGGGATGAGTATTAACTTTTAAGGATATCCGCAAAAGTATTTGCTGTGATAGCTTAGAAGCCCGTGAAGATCATTGTGTAGGTTTGTTTGCTTCTTTGGAAGTTTGAAGCACATAAAACTTTGGTATTTTGTTAACTGAGGATGGGTGTAATGGGAGAATTTACTCACTATTTGTGAATGTGCATCTCCTCATTATCCAACTTCTGTCTCCTTTTTCTGCTGGGGATGTTATAATTTCTAAATTCTAGTAATTAAAATTGCATAAAAGAGGCTCTTGTAGAGTATGTCATCTTGAACTTATCATCTGGTAGCAAAGTGTGATTCTACCTACTTAACTGGTAGCCTAGTTTGATTCTCCTAATGCCCTAGTTGTGAACGATAAATATAGCATTGTTTCTACACAGTTTTTTTGGTACATGATTTTTTTCAGTATCTTGTGACTTTATTCAGTTTATTGTTTAATTAACTCGAGCCTTTCATTTCAGTGCGAAAGATGAGAAAGAGGTTGCGTTGTGTGTAAAAGACCTGAATTCACCCAGCTTCTATCCATCAATGATCTCACTTTGGGTTACTGACTCCTTTGAGAGGAAGGATATGGAAAGGGATCTTCTGGCAAAGCTTATAATTGATCTAACTAAATCTCGAGATGTGGTGTTAAGTCAAGAGCAGCTAGTTAAAGGGTAGGCAGCTGTGCTTAACTATAGAGTGCAAGCTCAACCTTTGAAGCACTTGGATTCTCGGTTTAACTTGATGTTTGTGTTTACTTTGTCAGGTTTGAATTTGTTTTGACTACCATGGAGGATGCAGTAAATGATGCCCCTAGAGCAGCAGAATTTCTTGGTCGCATCTTCGGGAGGGTAATATTGGAGGACGTGCTACCGTTCAATGAAATTGGGCGGTTGATATACGAAGGCGGGGAAGAGAAAGGGCGCCTTGTGGAAATAGGGCTTGCAGCTGAAGTTCTTGGGAGCACGTTGGAGATGATAAAGATAGAACAAGGTGATTCTGTGGTGGCAGAGATGTGCAGGAGCTGTAATATGCGGCTAGAGAACTTCCGGCCTCAAGGTTCAAACAAGCAATGGAAGCTAGACAAATTTATTTAGGAAACAGGGGGGATGGATTGTATCTTGGTAGAGATTCATGTCTAGTTTTTAGGTCACATTTTAATTTTGCAGATATATATTTAAATGGTGATTAATATAAGGGTTTATATCCTTGAATGTTTTTCAGTCTCATTATTTTTTGGCAACAAGCAAAAAAGATGAAGCAAGTTGTTTAAATTAAAAAAGCTTTTCAAGGAGAGAAAGGAATAGAGAAGTTGGAAAGAGCTGCAGCTGAAGTTGAAAACATGAAGCCAAAAAGTAAAATCTTCTTTTGGATTTCTTCAAACAGTTAAAGCTGTTTACTTGCTCGATGATGAAGTTGGTTAAGAGAAATTGACAGAATGGACTTAACTGCTCTCTCTCCTTGAAGTTTTTCCACTCTATCCTCCCATCTTATTGACAGAGAGAAGGGGTCATGTTCATGTATTATTAACTGAATTTACACGAACGATAAATCCAATATTTGTCAAATCACAATTCGGATTTCTACACTAAATTCCACATGCATTCTCATATGTTTTTGTCTTTTCAAACTCCTTTTATCAGAACATTTCAACTAGAATTATTTTGCTTCTTGTCCTATCGGGGAGGAATAAGTGTAATAATTAGTACTCTTGATTATGTTATTCATCTACTCATGAACCCTAAAATTCCTCTCTCTCTCTCTCTCCAGGATTTATCCTGTAATGATTTCACTGTTGCATGTTATTTGGTTAATATCTCTGTCTTCTTTAGTGTGCTGCTTTGTTAAGGAAGCTAAGAAGGAATAAAACAAACTAATTTTTTGATTTGGTGCACGAGGTTAAGGAAATCCCCCCCAGGTTTTTAAAGTTGCAAAAAGTACCACGTATATATATTCTGATATATATATTGTAAAGTATTACGTACATATTTGGATATAGAAATCTATTGTTCTGATTCACTCAATAAGTTTTTATTTGTATTTATCGGGTTTTATAAATTTGTGTATATATTTATTTACATTAATATCTTCATAATTTTGCGTTGATATATATTGGTTCGTTAAAAATTGCACACATTTGTTTTCATTGTGATCCATGTTCATAGTAAATTGATATATATTTCTTTGCATTAGTATACATTACTCCGTATACACGTGTATACATTAGTACAATGCGTCATAGACAATAATGTGTAGAGTGAGTTCTACATGAATCATGATATAATATGAAGTTAATATGAAGTTAAAAGACAAATTTTATTCGGAGTGGATAAAATTTCAAAGTTACTGCAAAAACATGAGATGAGGGAAACAAAATAATTAAATTCTATTATGAACTAATAAAGTAAGAAGGAGAATATTACAGAGAAAGGGAGAAGATGACATAATTCTAATTTCTCTTGAAAGATGAAAATAATGAAGGAGAATCCCTTTATTTATAGGGGAAAATTAATCCTAATTTTTCTCCAAAGAAACAACATAAACATTCACTATAATACAAATACCTTCATTGACATTCATTATAATACAAATACATTTGTAACACTCTTCTCTTGAATGTCTCTTTGATAGATAACGTGCCTCATTAAAACCTAACTAAAAAAAATTCAATGAAAAAAATTTCTAGTGAAGGAAAAATAGTATTCATATCTAATAATACGCATTTTAGCTGCCTCATTAAAAATCTTACAAGGAAAACCCATTGGGACAAAATATCGTAAGGGAAAAAAAGTACAACACGTATTAACTCCTCCTAATGAGAACATCATTGAATCTTTGCATCCTGATCTTGTGCATCATCTTCTTGAAAGTTGCAGTTGGAAGAGATTTGGTGAATAAATCAGCCACATTGTCGTTTGAACGAATCTGTTGCACGTTGATATCACCATTCTTTTGGAGCTCATGTGTGTAGAAAAGCTTTGGCAAAATGTGCTTCGTTCTATCTCCTTTTATAAATCCTCCTTTTAATTATGCTATGCGTGTTGCATTATCTTCATATAAAATTATGGGTACTTTGTCATGTCTCAAACCACATTTTTATTTAATGAGATGTATCTGGGCCACAATCACACACGTTCTCGGGTTGCTTTATGAATAGCTATTATCTCAACATGATTTAATGAAGGCCACGAGAGATTACTTTGTAGATCTCCAAGATATGATAGTACCTCCACACATGAACACGTAGCCAGTTTGAGATTAAACTTTGTGTGGGTTAGATAAATACCCTGCATCAGTATAACCAACAAGATTGGGACTGCAATTGTTATAATAAAACTTGTCCATATTGGTAGTCCATTTTAGATACCATACTATGTGTTTGATCCCATTCCAACGCCTTCTAGTAGGAGCAAAACTATATCTTGCTAACAAATTAATAAAAAAGGCTATATTAGGTCTTGTAGGGTTAACAAGATATATTAGGTACCATTTGCACTAAGGTATACTTTAGGACCAAAAATTTTCTTGTTCTTTTCTTAAGGTTGGAATGGATCCTTATTCACATCAAGTGATTGAAAAATCATCGGAGTACTTAATGGATGTACTCCATCCATATAAAATCTTTTTAACACCTTTTTTGTATAGGTAGATTAATGAACAAAGATACTGTTTGTCAAATGCTCAATTCGCAAACGAGTACTTAATGGATGTACTCCATCCATATAAAATCTTTTTAACACCTTTTTTGTATAGGTAGATTGATGAACAAAGATACTGTTTGTCAAATGCTCAATTCGCAAACCAAGATATAATTTTGTCTTTCCAAGATCTTTCATCTCAAATTTCTTTTTTAAGTATTCAATTGCTCTTTAAAGCTCTATTGGAGTCTCAATAAGATTTATTTCATCAACATAAAGAGTAAGTATGACAAACTTCAATGTTTTTTTCTATATAAAAACACATGGGCAAATTCACCATTTAAATAACCTTCCTTAGATAAATATTCACTAAGACGGCTATACCACATGCGTCTGGATTGTTTCAAATTATACAATGATCTTTGCAATCTAATTGAATACATTTTCCGAGACTTTGAACAATATGCTTCAGATATCTTAAATCCTTTGAAAATTTTCATATATATCTCATTATAAAGTTATCCATATAAATTGTCCGTAACCACATCCATCAAATGTATTTCAACTCTTTCATAGATAGTGAAACTAATAAGATAACACAATGTTATTGCATCCATAACTGGTGAGTATGTTTCTTTATAATCGACACCAGGCCTTTGTGAAAATCCTTGTGCAACAAGGCGTGCCTTATACCTTTGCACTTCATTTTTTCTCATTCTTTCTGCACAAAGACCCATTTATAGCCAACAAGCTTAATACCATTAGGTGTTTGAGCTATAGGTCCAAAAACTTCATGCTTGACAAGTGAATTCAACTCTGATTGAATTGCTTCTTTCCATTTTGGCCAATCATTTCTTTGTCGACATGCTGTGACAGATTGAGGTTCAAGATCCTTACTATCTTGTATGATTTTTGTTGCAACATTATATGCAAAGACATAATCCACCACTATTTTCGATCGATTAATTTTAGCATCACTTGAATTTATGGATAGTTCCTCATTTTCTTGAGTATCAGGCTCTTTGAATCTTTCATGGATATCAAAGTTGCTCAAATCTTGAACTTCCATATGTGGTTCTTTCGTAGTGTCATCTTGACCATTTATTTTCCTTTTCTAGGATTTCCATCCTTAAAAATCAACGGTCTAGCACGCTTTACGCTTGCTTTAGACTCGTTAGTTATGACATTAGTAGATGGTCATATAGGGACATCAATTCAAATTGAGACATTCTCTGCAGGAATATGTGATTTAGTAATCCTTTTTAAATCTATAAATGCGTCTGGCATTTAATTTGCAATTTTCTACAGGTGAATAATTTTTTGTACTTTTGCTCACAAATAGATCAAGATGAAACAATAATGAATTTTTTCACAAAATTTTCCTTTTGATTTCGCTATTTTCTCCCCCTAATTTTGAAAAAACATTCTCATCAAATCGACAATATACAAATCGAGCAGTGAACATATCTCCAGTTAATGTTTCAAGGTAGAAAATAATGGAGGGCGGTTCAAACCCAATATAAATTTCTAACCTTCTTTGGAGACCGATCTTTGTGCGAATGGGTGGTGCTACAGGCATATATACAACATATCCAATAATTCTCAGACGAGATATATTAGGCTCTTGATCCAAAATCAATTACAACGAAGAAAATTTATGATAGTTTGTCGATCTGAAATGAATAAGTATTGTCGCATGCAAAGTCGCATGACCCAAACAGAAGTGGGCAACCTTGTTTTTATAAGTAATGGTCATGCTATCAGCTACAAACATTTAGTTAATGATTCTTCCTCACCATATCTCCTTAAGAACTTCAGATTTGTGTTCATGGTGATCCAAGTTCAGAAATTTAACATGGTATCAGAGCTGCGATCAGAGCAGTGAAGTTGCGATTAGATTTTGCAATAAAAAATTTCCGTAAAGTACTATAGATTTCTCAGTAACAAACAACAATGGCGGTTAATGAAGGAACCGTGATAGATCACAATCATCTACTATATCTCCAAGCTTCCGATGCTCCAAGAGTGATTTTGATACAAACAAAGTTAACAGGGCCAGAGAATTATGTATTGTGGAGTAGATCGATGGAGTTAGCTCTTAGAGGAAAAGGTAAGCTTGGGTTTGTTGATGCAACGTGTTTGAAAAGTTCTTACAAAGGTGAATTAGCAGAATTATAGAAGAAATATAATGCAATAGTGATTTCTTGGATTGCATGTACTGTTGCGAGTGAGTTGTTACCAGGAATCATGTTTGCGTCAAATGCTAGAAAAATTTGGAAGGATTTTAAGGGGAGACTTAATAGAACAAACCTAACTAGAGTGTATCATATATGGACAAATATTGTCAATCTAAGGCAGGGAACAAAATCAGTAACTTGTACTACTCTAAATTGAAAGAGTTTTGGGATGAGATTGATGTTATGATCCCTATGCCTGGTTTAGTTGTGTAGATTCAGTCCCTTATGTGGAACATTTGAAGTCTCAGCGACTGATTCAGTTTCTTATGGGCCTACAAGTCATACAACATCATTAGAAATAGCATTTTATCTACTAGGGCAATAGTTACAGTCAATGAAGCTTATGCAATTGCAGGAGGAAAGTCAGAGATCATTAGGAGTTGGAAGCACGAGCAGATATCCTTTGACTATGTTGGCAGGGAGAACGCCACTTAGACAAAGGCCATTAGAGGTTGGAGGTACAAGCAGAAGTGTGATGCCATACTGGAAGATCACCAGTGTATAAGTCAAAGAAATTTGGTGAAGTTTGTCAACATTGTGGTTTCAGAGGGCATACTATGGATGATTGTTACGGGATAGTTGGTTATCCACCTGATTTCAAGAGCAAGAGGAAGACAGGTGATCAAAGTTGACATAAGACTGCAACAAATTCAGCACTGCCAGAGCCATAAAAGGATAAGCACACAGGAGGTTATTATCTCACAGAAGAGCAGTATCATCAGCTGATGGGAAAACATGAGAAGCCTTCTACAAGTTCATGTTCTTCCAACATGACAGGTATGAAAACCTTGTATGACTGGATAATAGATTCAGGTGCTTCCCATCACATTACACCTTATAAGGATCTTTTGATAACATTAAGAAGTTTAGATTCTTCCCAAAGTAGGAAAGTACAGGTACCTACTAGAAGTAAATGCCACATAGAATATACAGGGTCTGCAAGGGTATTGCAAGATCAGCACATTCAGAATGTATTGCATGTACTAGACTTCAAGTTCAACCTACTCTCAGTTTTTAAGCTAACTAGAGAATTGCAGTGTTCAGTGTTTTTTTCCTGACTTCTGTGTGTTTCAGGCACTATATACTGGAAAGGTGATGGGGATTGGTAGAGAAGAGGATGGTCTCTACATCCTTAGATAAGGAATGACTTCTTCAGTGAGTGCAATAGCTTGCACAAGAGATAATAATGGGACATTGTGGCACATGAGACTTGGGCATCCCAACTTTGGAATTTTGAAGAATATAGCATCAATTGGACAATCTATCACTTTGGATAATAATTGTGAAGTCTTTCTTTTAGCTAAGCATCATAGATTGAAATTCCCTGTTAGTACTAGCTTTACTGAAAATGTGATTGATTTGGTGCATGTAGATGTATGCGGACCTTTTAGGACTCCTACACATGATAGAAAACAGTATTTTGTTACTATTGTTGATGATTGTAGCAGGTATACATGGATTTGTTTGATTCGATCCAAATGTGAAGTTATTGTGTTGTTGAAAGATTTCCTTGCTTTGGTATCCACTCAATTTAATGCATCTGTGAAAATCCTAAGGACAGATAATGGGACATAATTTTATAATTCTCAATGCAATAAATTGTTTGTTTTCCAAAGGAATTATACATCAAAGTAGTTGTTCCTACACTCCACAATAGAATGGCATTGTGGAGAGGAAACATAAGCATATCTTATAAGTAGCAAGAGCTTTGAGATTTCAAAGTTGTATACCTCTTAGTTTCTGGGGAGAGTGTGTTAAGACTGCTGTATATCTTATTAATAAACTTCCCTCTAAGGTGTTGCAGGGTAAAACACCTATTAAAATATTACATAAGAGGACCCCTATACTGGATCATTTAAGGGTCTTTGGATCACTTTGCTATGCTAGCAGATTTCCAAAAGGAGATAAATTTGCAGCTAGAGCTAGAAAAGCAGTCCTAGTTGGCTACTCAGAAACTCAAAAGAGATACATATTGTATGATATTAAATAAAAGGTGTTCTTTGTTAACATGGATGTAGTGTTCAAGGAACAGATATTCCCTTTCAAAGATAAAGTCTCACAAGATACCACATATATGTTTACTCCTACTGTGGATGATAATCAAGATGGCAATACTAACACCGGACATCTTCATGTACATCAACATGATGAGATCACTGAGCATCCTACTGACTTCTTTAACAATGTGGTAGATGATGTACACTTCCACACAGAAAGTCCAAAAGAGGAATCAGTCCAGGAACTTACACTGGAGCAGTCAGTTCAGAAGAATTCAAAGGAGCAGTCTCTTGTTGAGGTACCAGTTGTTAATGATCCTGTATTACAAGAGTCAATTATGGATGTTCCAATGGGAACTGATGTTGATTTAAGCCTTGTATATGAAAATAGCAATCTTCAACCTGCTAGACCCTCTAGATCACTCAAGCCACCTGTTTGGCTTAAAGACTATATCACTTCCTCTAATACCTGCCTATATCCCTTACACACTCATGTATCTTATTCACATCTGCCTAAGTTCTATCAAGCTTATTTGGGACATTTGTCAGCTGAGGTAGAACCTAGAAACTTTCAGGAAGCATGCACCAATCCACTCTGGGTAAAGGCAATGCAAGATGAAATTGATGCGTTATAAGCTAATCACACTTGGGAATTGACCACCTTACCAGTTGGAAAGCAGGTCATTAGGTCGAAGTGGGTCTATAAACTCAAGTTCAAAGCTAATAGGGAACTGGACAAGTACAAAGCACGATTGGTGGCTAAGGGGTATAACCAAAAAGAGGGGCTAGATTATCATGAAACTTTTTCACCAGTAGCTAAAATAGTGACTGTTAGGACAGTGATTGCAATAGCTGCTTCTAAAGACTTGCCTTTATACCAGATGGATGTAAATAATATTTTTCTCCAAGATGACCTCAATGAAGAAGTATATATTACACTACCTCAAGGCTTTCACAGGGAGGGGAAGAAGCTGGTTTGCAGACTTGTCAAGTCTTTATATGGATTGAAGCAGGTTTCCAGGCAGTGGATTATTAAGTTGTCTACCAAGTTGTTAGAAGTTGGATTTAGCCAAAGCTCACGTGAACATTCTTTATTCAGTAAGTAATAAGGAGATGATATTGTGGTGATTCTGATATATGTAGATGATTTTCTTATTACTGGGAATGAGCACTAGCTTATTGTTGATGTTAAGCATACATTACACAGGAAGTTCAAAGTGAAGGATCTAGGGATACTCAGGTATTTTCTAGGAATTGAGGTGATGAGATCACAGAGAAGAGTCCTTCTCAATCAAAGAAAATATGCACTGGAATTAATTAATGATACAAGGCTAACTGGTGCTAAGCCAGCCCCTATCCCAATGGAATTCAATGATAAGCTTACTTCAGTTGAGTATGATCAACACATGGGAATTACAAATGACCCAAGTTTGGATGATATCACTCCCTATCAAAGGTTGGTTGGTAAGCTCATCTACCTTACCATCACCAAGTGTTACACCCTGTAAATTCTTGACATGTAGATGGCCTATTCGCATGTTGGTTAAGAGTTTTAGAATGCCATACATGCTATAAAAATGCCCGGGGAAATATCGGACAAGCGCCAAGTCGGCGCGTCGCAAGGCAAAATGCGACTTGTAAATCGCATTCCAGGAATGCGACTTATAAATCGCATTCCCTGAATG
>JACEIK010000261.1:0-25314 GCA_018107945.1 Datura stramonium
TTTACCACCAATAGATATAAATATGCTTTCAAAATATGTATAGGTTCAAATATATTCTTGTTGTCTTCCGTTAAGTTCCGTGTGAAATAAGAAAATTTCTTACTTAAGTAATGATTAAAATATTTTTAGATTAAATTATTGCTAACATGAGATAAAATTGATAAATTTCTCGCGGATATTTTTTTGTCCTTTTCCCTAGTCCAAATGGAAAAGTCTGAATTAAAATGTAGTATTAAAAGAGGCTTTTTCCTAGAAGCAACATTAATATATAATATATAATATACAATAATTTCAATTATTTGGTAATATCCATTTTAATTATCTATTTTAATTTTATTATTATTTTGATCTGTTTGAAAAGATTTTTTTCAACTTTTCATAACAGGTTTAATATCATAAAATTTAAAAATTTATGTAATTTCTAAATTGCATTTTTAATCAAAGTTGAATAAATAAATTAAAACGAAGAAGTATTAATGATTAATTAATATTGTTCTCTTACAACTGTTTTTTTTTTTGCTTTTTTTTGCTGTTGTCGTTGTTTTGGTACTATATGTAACAAAGAAATAGTCACAGTTACATATATGTCGTATTTCTTAGAAGAGTAACGTAGACTAGTACAAGTACTAATTTTGGTCATTTTGCTAGAAATTGAGAAAAATGTTGTCGGATTGTTTCACTTTTTGTACGTCATAAGCCTACTGAGCTCACATGAGGTCAAAGTTAAACACTTTTTATGTGGCTCATTTGTCCTTTCATTACTCATGAATTATGTAAACAGATACCGAGTTTATGGTTGTTATTGTGAAATTCGAGCGGGGTAAATAAGGTGGTTTAAGTTGACATTGTTATTATGTAGGTGGTGGTAGACACAAGTATCAACTATTCGAGGAACCTGGTGAAGGTATTGGTCTTCATGTCAAGGGGATGGATTACAAGGTGCCTTTGTTACACCATGCGTCGTGTATAAGTGCATGTCACCTCGGGTTGACAACATACATACACCCATGATGTGCAAAAATCAAAAGAGCGTATGATATATTTATGCTTTTCGATTGGGGCCATATCATTGGGGCCATGTTTCTAATATTCTAGTCCAATCATCTCTTTTTAACTTTCGGTCGAGAGAATGTGATGAAGTTTCACTTGTAAAATTTAAACTTTAGTGAAATGTACCTTGAAATTCAAATTTTAAAAAGTGAAACTATTTTTATTGACATTATGAAGTTTAAACTTATGAAATTGAATTTTTATAACATTGTGTTTGAGAAAAGACAAGTTCAAACTCAATAAAAAAAAATCGTATTTTAATTAGGAGTATTTGACTATATTTTGTTTCGTATTGAGAACCGACTAACGTTTGAAGTGATCTTGACACCTGATTAAACGTTGATTAGCGGTCTGATGGCTATTTGTTCAATTTTCCTTGACAAAAACACTGGTTCAGCATCATTAACTCATGTTAGAATGTGGGCTATGGAGGAGCCCAAATTCCTCCGGATCGGTCATCGGGCCCGGGTCTGTGTCTGGTGAAACCTTGGAAATATTGAATTTCAGCCCCTATATATGAGAAGAGCCCAATTGTACAACCCAACTCAAATATTAGTGTTAACATCTAGGCTTGCTGATTATTCTGAGACTTCTCAACTTTTATTTAAACATCCTATTACCTATACATGGATTATTAGAATGATGTTTCTTTAACTGAACTAAATATTACTAGTTCTTTTTAAAATTATTTGTCTTAATTACTATTTTCTCTATTTTAAATTATTTATCTTAGTTACTATTTTCTTCGTCTCAAATTATCTTCTTTGCAGCAAATTATGAGTTTGGTTATTAATTCTTATGAATCTTGTTGACTAAATGATTTTTTTGTTAGAAAAGGAAATATATATGCATCAATCAGCTTCAAGGAAAATTACAAGACAAAATGTTTGAATCTAATAAATTTCTTAATCTTTAAATAAAAAATAAAACTTAGTAAATTATCTTAAAATCTTAATATTAAATAATTAAAAATATTTTTAAAAAAATTACAATAACTTAATGAATCTGAATATTTAAAGATTTCTATATAAAAATGGTAGTTCATCACGCTCCATCCACTTTAAAACTTTAAACTCATATGTAAAATGCGTTAATGTCGTTTACGTTATTACTTATCCAACCACTATTACTACCATTAATCATTAATATTTATTGACTTTTATAATTCACAGCGTCAATGATCGTAAGTCATGTGTGATGTATCGTCATTATTACTATCATGAACTATCACTATTGTCCACCACTAACTATCACTTTTAATCACTCATATTGTCCAGGACATTATCACACTGACTACTACGCATAACCTCACCACCCAATACAATCTTCAATCGGCCTCCATAACCGTCACTACTATCATCACACCACTAACTAGCATATAATTTCTTGATATATTTACTGACATAATATTAGAATAACTTAGTATTTTATGTAAATTATAAATAAAGATATAATTAAATATTAAATAAAGACAAATTTAATATTTAAATGTTAGAGAAAATAATCTTACTATTTAGTGTTGGATTATAATATAATATCTTGATATTCAAATTTTGAAGTACTAGCTAAATTTTTAATGCCTCTAATATTCACATGTTGATCAAATTCAGATATATTTATATTTGTAAAGACAAACGCTGCCAAAATTTGAATACCAAAATAGTTAAATAGAACCAAATGGCCAATATAGAGGCTCGTTTTGCCTCACGTACATGGGCTGAAATTTGATGATTTTTTTAAAGGAAATTCTTATTTTAGAAAATTAAAGTGCTTAATTTTTTTTTTTCTTTTTTTCTTTAATATTTTTAAATAGCAACGGAAACTGAATATGCACTTTTAGAATCTTGGTTAAATACAAGTTGCTGCTCTATCATTGTTTTCAAATTGATCATTTATACAAAAAGTGTTACTTTTCATGAATACTTTTTAAAAAATATTTTTATAATTAAAAAAAAAACAGATTATGAAAATCTGACCAAAAAGCTACTCCATTTTGAATTATTTTTGTCTTACTTTCCTTTTAAATCATTTTTAAAAATATTTTTTTCTTTTTTGTTAATTTTTAATTTTAACTTTTTGTAATTATGTTTAATACCACAAAGATTAAAAGACATTTTGATATATTCCATAGTTCTAACTTCAGACCACCATTACTAGAAATAGAAATTTTTTCCACCGCAAATCAATAGTGTGTTATAAGACATGATTTTCTCACTTATTTCCCACCCGAACTTATTCCTTTGAGAGGAAAATGCATAGTGGGAAACAGTTTCTCACTGAAATCATGAGA
The DNA here is from genome assembly GCA_018107945.1 of Datura stramonium. NCBI lineage: Eukaryota > Viridiplantae > Streptophyta > Magnoliopsida > Solanales > Solanaceae > Datura > Datura stramonium. The sequence continues at coordinate 3,341 of JACEIK010000261.1, forward strand.
AATTTCATGATTTTTTATGTGAAAGCCTGCCTTTTCTTTTTCTTTCCCACCGATATATAATCGGTGAGAATAGTCATAATATTTTTCAGTGGAAATTAGTGAAAAAATAATAATTTTTAATAGTGACAAGATTCAAATTTTTTTAATTTTTAAACTCTATATCAAATTAAAATCAGACAAATAAATTAAATGCGAGGGAGTATTAATTTGACTATAGATGGAACAAATTTGGAAAAAAATGGATGAATCTGAAATTAAGCATTTGAATATGGTCAACTCTTTTTATTTTTGGTTTAAAACTAAAAAAAAAATTGAATTCTTAAAAATGTATTCAAACTCTAATATAGTTAAAATTATTTAAAGCAAATAGTACACAGTAAGTGGACAATTCCGGTCTTCATAAGAGGGGAAAATGTACTTCATAAATACAAACAGACTCGTACCCGAAATTCCAATAAAATAGACATTTGGAATGAATGAATTACCTTATAGCGTAATTTCGATAAGTGTATTGAATATCGAATGAAAAATTTTAAAAAAATAAAATTTAAAGATAAATTTTTTTAAAATAAAATATATTAATTAAGTTAAAACTTATAATGGTAAATTATTCTTAAATCTTAAACCCGACTCAGTGGAATATAGTTGACTCTCAATTTAGTAGTATTTCAATTGCTTAAAATAGTTATAGATAAATGATTTAGAAATTGAATTGGTCATCGGGCCTGGGTCCGTGTCTGGTGAAGGCTCTAACTTGGAATTGTTAAATTTCAGCCCATGTGTACAAACGTAGAGCCCAGTATCATAACCCAATTCAAATATGAGTGTTAACATCTAGGCATGACTATTCTCAGATTTTCTCGACTTTTATTTCAACATCTATACATGGATTTTTCTAAAATCACTTAATGAGTCAGAATATCTAAAGATTTTTACAGAAAAATAATAATTTATTACCCTCATCCACTTTGTAATTACAACCACTCATAACCATCATAATTATCGATCATTATATTCATCTATCACCATCATTAATCATCATTTACAATCATTATCACCAACCACCATTACAATCATCAATCACTAATACTACTGGCTATTATAATTACTATTATTAGTCATCACTATGCTCGTCAATCACCGTCATTATTCACCTATCATATACTATCCTTTCATCCACCACAACTATTACCGTCTCATTAACTATCACTTTTGATTACCTTGTGCAGGATATTATCACCACTGGCTACTCAGCATAACCACCTCCATCACCCTACACAATCTCCAATCGGCACTCACAACCGCCACTACTATCATCCTGCTCTAACTGTCATATAATTTCTTGATATATTTACTGACATAGTATTAGATTAATTTAATATTTTATTTAAATTACATTTTTATTAATTTTTAAATAAAAATAAAATTTGGTATTTAAAATTTGATATTTAAATGTTTGAGAAAATAATCTTACTATTTATTGTTCAAATCATAATATAATATTTTAATCTTCAAATTTTGATACACCATTTAAATTTTAATACACACTCTAATATTCACATGTTCATCCAAATTCAGATATATTTATCTTTTTAAAGACAAACGATGCCAAAATTTGAATACCAAAATAGTTAAATAGAACCAAATGGCCAATATAGGACTCGGTTTTGCATCGTACATGTGCTGAAATTCTATGGTTTTTCTTGATATATTTCTTTAAAATGTTTATTTTTGAGAATTAAAATGTTTAAATATTTTTTTAAATAGCGTCAGAAACTGAATTACGCACTTTTAGAATCTTGGTTAAATACAAGTTGTTGCTCTATTATCGATAAAAGTTATTTTTAAATTAGAGAGGTACTCTTTTTTAAATTTTTTTTAATATTACTTTCCTTTTTAGTTTTTTTTTTAAAAAACGTTTCTTTCCTTGTTTTTGATAAATCTTTAATTCTAATTTTCACCTAACATATCTAGTCCACCAAGATTAAAAGATATTTTGATGCGTTTTAATATTTTAAATTTAGGATCAAATCAAAATCAGACAATCAAATTGAGCCGGAGAAAGTATTAAGTTGACCTATAGATGGAACTGAGTAGCATTTTCTACAGCTTCTTAATTGAATTTTTTTTTAAAAAAAATAAATCTTTATGTGAAGTTCCAATTTTGTTTCTTGTTAGTGAATTTCAAGTTGCAATTCAAAGTTGTTTTGGCATTTGATTGTGTTTTTGTGATTATGCTTGAGATGAATAGTGATTTCTCACTGTAATCTCTGTTTGATAATTCTAAACATAAGTTATATCTCGTTCTTTTTTTTGTTTGTTGAAATAATGGTATTTTAAGTTTCAGGGCTAGTTGTATTTGATCGTAGGCAGGGGCGAAGCCAATCTAGCAGATATGTAATTCGGTAACTTTGGCTCAAACTCGAGTTTATGTGTTAAAATTTTCATTTAAATGTACAAATGATCTGTTCAGAACCTAATGAAGCCCCAAGAACTGTGATTCAGAACTCGTGCTAAAGTCTGGCTATGCTTCTGCTGGTAGGCTCTTGTTTTGGAAATTAGCCTACCTATGTCCAATTACAAATGGATGTTGGAGCATGCATTTGCATCCATTTGTGAGATTTTGTATTGATGTTAAAGCCTTTTCTATTTCCTTTATTTGTAGATTTGTTATATGTACTTGGACGCGTGGTTAAACAGGAATTGAATCTTGTCAAGTCGTCTCTTGCATGTATGGTTGCAATAATCACATCTCTGATTGCACATTAAGCGGCTTTTGGTGCAGAAGAAATTTTGGTCTATTGGGTGCCATGTTAAAGACAGTGACATCAAGTTCTTGATTTTTATCGTTCCTCGTTTCTGTATCGGAAGCTGATGGTGGCTTTATTCAATGTAATTGTGATAGTGATGAGAGATATTGGAGCATGGAGAGAATATTAACGTACCAGAGAATCAGTGATTTCTTTATAGCAGTAGCCTATTCTTCAATCCCAATAGAGATCATTTACTTCGTCAGTTGTTCTAACTTTCCTTACAAACGTTCATTGTACTCTGTGGATTAACTCATTTTCTGAATTTCTTGGCTTCATCTAGCCAACCCCATTACATCTTGTACATGCCATTCTTGTTTCCAAGTTCCTCACTGCAGTGGTCTCCGTTTTCACCGCTTGTACCCTCCCCAGTGACATTCCTTTACTGCTCAAAGTCAAGGTAAGGGAGTCTATGCTGAAAAAAAAAGGCTTCAGACCTTGTTCGAGAAGTTGGAATAATCAAGAAGAAAAAGGTAGCGGGAATGCATGTTCGGATGCTTTAAAAGAGATCTGAAAGTCACTTGATCGTCACATACAATACTATACAACTCTGGTTGAGCTATCTAATATATTGGATTTGCAGAATTGTGCTATATGGATGACTAATGAGAACAATACTGAGATGAACTTGACTCATGAGCTTACAGAGAGGAACTTTTCCAGTATCTATAATATGCCTATCCCTATCAATGATTCAGATGTAAAAGAGATCAAGGGGAGTGATGCTGTAAAGATTCTTTGTTAGCACTCCTCACTTGCTGCTGCAAGTAGTGGAGGAGTTGTGAGCCAGGAGCAGTGGCTACTAAATGGATGCCATTGCTGAGGTTGTCGAACTTCAAGGTGGAACTCTGAGCTTGCCCCCAAAGTTACCCAATCCTGGTTTTGGTTCTTCCAAGCGGAAAAGGTGAATCTTGGAGTAATCAAGAAGTGAGATAGTGAGGGTTGTAGCTGATCAGGTTGCCATTGGCTCTATCCCATGCTGCAGTGCTAGAAGAATCTTATATGAATCGCATTGATGGAACAGAATCAAGCTCTGTACCAAGCGAACTGGATGCTCTTTGCGCAAATCAAGCAAGGAAAGCATTTTCAGAGTGTATGAGCCATGGGCTGAGAAGACCCATGCACTCAATTTCTGGTCTACTCTCCATGTTGCAGGATGACAAGTTAACTAATGAGCAAAGCTTCTCGTGAATATGATGGTTAAAACAAGCAAAGTCGTGACCACCATAATGAATGAGGTGATGGATACATCAGAAAAGGATCACAACGGAAGGTTCCCATTAGAGATGAGGCATTTTCAGCTACATTCCATGGTAAGAGAGGCTGCTTATGTACCAAAATGCTTGTGTACATTTATGGGTTGTAATATTGGCATCGAGGTTGACAGATCTTTACCTAATCATGTTATGGGTGACAGAAGAAGTCTTTCAAGTTATACTTCATATGGTTGGAAATGATTTGAAATGCATCAGTGGCGGGTATCTCACCTTCAGAGTTCTCCTGGAAAACGATATAAGTTGGAAAAAAAGGAGATCAAATTCATCATCAAATGATATCTATATCATATTTGAAATTTGCATGAGCATTAAACGACCGTAACATCATTGCACCCAAAGATACTGCAGTGTGAGGTTGAGGAGAGCTTGAGCTTTTACTGTTTGCAGAAAGCTGGATCAGGTATGTCTATTCCTATAGCAACTTCTGAAATGGATTACAATATTGGAACTTGGAAGTAGCCTGTTTTTCAGTTTTTTTTGTTTTTCACTTTGCTCTTTGGAGTGTAAAGTAACTTCATTCTGCTATGCAAAATGAAAAGCAGTTGATGCAAGGAGACATCTGGAGATTCCCAAATCCAGAAGGTTCTGATAAAAGCATAGCAGTTGTTCTTGGATTTCAAATTCTTCCATCCAGTGCCATAGGAAAACCTGAGTATCGCGAATCTACAGAACAATCACATCTCCAGTCTATTCTTCATGGTGTCAGAGTTCTATTAGCTGACTCTGATGATGTAAATAGAGCCATAACGAGAAGATGCTTGAGGAGTAAGGATGCATAGTTGCTGCTAGTTTCATCTGGACTCTTAAACTGCCTCGGTGCTCTTGGCACTGCTGTATATTAGTTCCAAATTGTCCTTTTGGATCTTCACCTGCCTGATTTGGATGGCATTGAAGTTACCATGAGAATTCAAAATTTTCAAAGCAGAAACTGGCCTTTGATCATTGGATTAGCTGCAACTGCTGATGAAGATGTCAGGGAAGATGCATGCCGATTGGAATGAATGGAATTATCTGCAGACCAGTGCTCTTACCAGGAATTGCTCATGAGCTTCAGAAAGTCCTGCTCCAGGCAAGCAGAATCATGTCGTGATAGTAACCTTTGCGTTACAACAGACCATAATAAGTTAGTATCTTAAGGATTTAATGATAGGTATGCTAACAAAACTTTTGTCTTGTTTACTTTTTCACATAAATCTTTGCAGCATGTTGGCATCTGCTCATTCAGTTGTGTTGATTCTTGGCTACTTGGTAAGCAACTAACATGTTCCGCTGGCATCTGCCCATTTAGTTGTGTTAATTCTTATTTACTGATAATGTTAAATATATGTAAATATATTTAGGCATATATCATACTAATGTATCCCTTAAGAATTAGGCACATATCATGCTAAGCTGTATCCCTTAGAATTAGGCACATATCATGCTAACTATATCCCTTAGAATTAGGCACATATCATACTATTTGTATCCCTTAAGATTAGGCACGTATCATGCTCCAGGTTTTGTATATATACGTTGATCTTAATGAGAATGATTGAGGAATTATTTCTAATATGGTATTAAAGCTCTAGGGAAAAACGATCTTTTTTTTTTTCTCCTTCCATAAAGCTCTAGCCTTCTTCTTCTTCTTCTCCATTTACTCTTCTTTTCTATTCTTCTTACATTTCAACCATGTCGGATAACAAGAGCACTTTTCATCACTTGTGGTTTGACATTAAACCATATCTCCATCCTCTAGAAATGGAGAATGTCCAATACTCCACATGGGCGGAACTCTTCAAAATCACCGTACGTTCTCATAAGGTCCTTCATCATATTATTCCTCTGCCGGGGGCAAAGAGAAGGTTCCTTCGTCCGAGGATGAAAAGGAATTATGGTCGACTCTTGATACTTTCTGGTTCTTTCATGGATTTATGCTACAATCTCTAATGATCTCTTGCATACTATTGTCCAGACGATGCTACGGCCATGACTTGAATCGACTCCGTGATATTTTCCCAAGATAACAAAAATTCCGTGTGGTAACCACGGAAGCCAAGATTTTCCAATACAAAGATGGAGAATTTTCGAACGTTTGACATATTGTCAGCATCTCAAGTCTCTTGCGTCCCGATTAAAAAGTCTTCGGAGAGCCGTGCTCCCGAATAGTCGGCTTATTCAACTCTTTAGCGGGTCTCACGAAGAGCATATCGGGGTGTTGGTACCTTGATTCGACAAAGTGACCCTTTACCTCCATTCTATCAAGCCAGGTCGATGTTGACTTTAGAAGAGGCCGGCTTGGTGAAGGAGGTTCTTTGCCGGGCTCGGAATCCTTGTGGTGTTGCCTCGGATTGGGGTATGAGGATTCGGGTTATCCATCCTCTCATTCGAACCATTCCAATCTCGTGGGAAGCAACATGGCAAGCTGCAAGAATTCTGGGCGTAAGGGTTAGGTGTGACAAGGTCTGGTGGGGGACACCGGGGTCGGTCTCACAGTGGTAGTGCTCGGGGTGGACCTTAACTGTCCGGCTCACAGGCGCGGCCTTACGGACGACGGCGGTGGGAGTCACAACCGTGGCCTAATTTTCCTCCTTGGGGTTGGATGCCACAATGGGCCACTCCACCTTGCCCATATCCAACACAGGGTGGGCTCGGTGTCTCAATGAGTAACAAGGGGCGGCGACGGCACAGTGGCTGGCAGGTACGACCACGGCGGTAACTTTATGGGTTCAACCCGGTGGGCGATCCGCTACATATGCACCAACGGATATAGCTTCTACGTGCATGCTATGTCGTTAAATCCCCGATCGGACATGGTACATGGACATAGGAGCTACTTCTCCTTATGACTTTCTCCAATGGTACTCTCTCGTCTTATTTTAATTTGAATAAACATAATAATTAGTACTGTGGGCAATGGTCATATTATTCCAATTCATGGTTATGGTCACACGTCTTTGGCTAATCATAATCCTCCTTTGTCCCTACATAATGTTCTTCATGCTCCCAAAATCATTAAAAACTTCATTTAAATAGTAAGTTTTACTACGTAATTATGTGGCCGAGTTGAGTTTGATCCCTTTTGGGTTTTACGTGAAGGATTTTCGGGGGCGGGAAACGATGCGGAGATGTGATAGTGGGGGCGACCTTTGATCCTCTTACCTCTTCCATCAACAATTAAGCCCCTCCCTCCAACCTTTACTGACCATTTCACCTACTCTTTGGCATGATCGTTTGGGTCATCCGGATGCTTCCGTTTTAGATGTTCTTAGGCTAAATAAAGCTGTCCAGTTGTGTCGTCATTCAAGTTCTAGCATTTTTCGATCTTGTGTCTTTGGAAAACAATTAAGTTGCCATTTGTTTCTTCAAAATCAATTACTATTATGCCATTTGATATTATTCATAGTGATCTTTGGACATCTCTATTTTGAGTTCTATAGGGCATAAATATTATGTTGTTTTCTTAGATGATTATTCTAATTTTCCGTGGACTTTTCCCATAGCTAAGAAATCGGATGTGCTTGACAAATTCTTGGCTTTCACCCAATTTGAACGTAATATTAAAAATGTGCAATGTGATAATGGGAGGGAGTTTGACAATGGCCCTTTTGGGAGTTTTGTAAAACAAATGGCATGTCTTTCGTCTTTCTTGTCCTCGTACCTCGTCTCAAAATGGTAAAGCCCGAACGAAAATTTCGGTCTATAAATAATATTACTCGTACTCTTTTTAGCTCATGCCTCTCTTCCCCCTTCTTTTTGGCATCATGCGTTACAAATGGCTACATATCTTCTTAATGTGCTTCCAAGCAAGCTTTTTGGAAATATATCTCCACTTCAAATTCTTTATCATCGGGTTCCATCTTTCTCTCACATTCAGGTTTTTGGGTGCTTGTGTTATCCTCTTTTTCCATCTACAACCATCAATAAGTTGCATCCTCGTTCAACTCCATGTGTCTTTATGGGATATCCTCCAGAATCATCGTGGCTATAAATGCTATGACTTGTCCTCAAACAAGATTATAATTTGTCGGCATGTTGTGTTTGATGAGCATGTGTTTCCTTTTGCTGATTGCATACTCCTTCTGCTTCTACTTATGATTTTTATGTGATGATATTTCACCATATACATTGCATCACTTACGAAATCAGAATTCTTCCCCTTACACTCGGCTACAAATGGCCCAAACACACGACCCACCTCCACCTTCTCTGCGGCCACTACTCCTATGAGCCCAGGCACCGCCACAGCCCAGCTTCTCCTACTCTCCCACATCTCTCCTGCCCAAACATCAAATTCCTTGCCAATCGGCCCACCATGGTCACAAGAAGCCAAATGGGTATTTTTAAACCCAATAGAAAATATGACCATGCATATGCTACTACGATTACACGGTCCCCACTACCACGTAACCCGGTAGAAGCCCTTCGTGATCGAATTGGAAGTTGGCCATGGACGATGAATATGATGCTCTTATTAAAAATAAGACGTGGGAGTTGGTGCCCCGTCCACCTAATGTGAAGTTATTCGTTCTGTAGTTTTTTTGCTCATAAAGAAAAATGCGATGGTGTTTTTAAGAGGCATAAAGCCCGTCTTGTAGGTGTGGGAAGGCTTCAGTAGGGTGGGCATTGATTGTGGCGAAACATTTAGTCCATTAGTGAAACCGGCTACCATTCGCACAGTTCTTTCTCTTTCTCTGTCAAAGGCATGGCCTATTCATCGGTTGGATGTTAAAAATGCCTTTCTTCGTGGTGAGCTACAAAAGAAACGGTGTATATGCATCAACCATTTGGGGTATCGGGATCGTACTCATCAGATTATGTATGCTTGTTACGTAAGTCATTGTATGGACTCAACCAGGCACCCCGAGCTTGGTATAAGCGATTTGCTGATTATGTCATTTCCTTGGTTTCTCTAATAGCAAGTGTGATAATTCGTTATTTATTTATCGCAAGGGTGTGATATGTCATATATTTTGCTTTATGTTATTGATATTATTCTCACAACATCTTCTAATGCTCTCACACTTATGTCTATTTTGAAGCTTCTCGGCTCAGAGTTTTCTATAAAGGATCTTGATCCTTTAAATTATTTTTTCTTAGCATTGCGGTTTCTCGACATTAAGGGTGGTATGTTCCTTTCACAACGCAAGTATCTTAGGAGCAAATAATTGAAGCGAGCCGGAATGTCTTCTTGCAAGTCATCTTCTACTCTGTTGACACAAAGGAGAAGGTGGAGTGCGACATTTAGTACTCCCTATGAGGATCCGTCTTTATATAGAATCTTCTTTGGGGCTCTTCAATATCTTACATTCACCCGACCAAATATTTGTTATGTTGTTCAACAAAGTGTGTTTGCATATGCATGATCAGAGAGTTGATCATATGCAAGCTCAAATGCATTATTCAGTATATTCAATGTACAATTGATCATGGTCTCCATCTCTACTCATCTTCTGTTTCATCCCTTGTTTCTTATCACGATGCGATTGGGGTGGTTGCCCGGATACGAGGCGATCTACCTGCGGTTGTGTGTATTTTGGGTGATAATTTGATTTCTTGGTCTTCTAAGAGACCTTCTCTTTCTCGGTCCGAGTGCCGAAGCCAGTATAGGGGTATGGCAAATGTAGTATCAGGCTCCATGTTGTTACGAAATTTGCTTTTGAATTACATTATTAGATTAAACAGGTTACACTTGTTTATTGTGACAATGTCGAGTGCTATTGCTTATCGGGTAATCGAGTGCAACATCAACGTACCAAACATATTGAGATGGACATTCATTTTTATGCGGGAAAAAGTTGCTCGTGGTCAGGTTTGTGTTCTTCATGTACGCTTCCCAATATCAGATCGGAACATTTTACAAGGGTCTACCGCGAGTTCTATTTGAAGATTTTCGTGACGTCTACGTGTCCGACAACCTCCATTCGACTGCGGGGTGTGTTAAATATATGTAAATATATTTAGGCATATATCATGCTAACTTTCTGTCCCTTAGAATTAGGCATATCATATATGTATCCCTTAGAATTAGGCACATATCATACTAACTATATCCCTTAGAATTAGGCACATATCATGCTAAGTTGTATCCCTTAGAATTAGGCACGTATCATGCTCCGGTTTTGTATATATACGTTGATCTTAATGAGAATGATTGAGGAATTATTTCTAATAATAAACAAATAACACCTCCCTAAAGAGGAAGAACAATGTAATGAGTTTATCTTTGTAATGTACAAAGATGATAATAATAAAAATCTGTAAATTTACCCACATAAATAAAATTTCACGTGTGTGAGGTGGATTCATATACTTGGACTTCTGTGACCATATATTACACAATTTTGTGCTCAAGATCCTTCATATAAGTTAGAATACTATCCAATTTGATATAAGACTCTGTACACCATTATTTCATTTGAAATCTTAAATCCACTTCTTGAATATGTAATTCTCCTAAAAGCTATCACCTAGAGTAGACAATTGATTCAGAGATAGTTGAGCGTTAGGTCGTGCAAATTAACGGTTAAATCAATAACCCAAATCAATAATTGGGTTATTGAGTTGGTGATTCGGGTTATTGATTTAACGATTTGATTATCAGGTTCCTTTGTTTTAAGTTATTGGATTATTGATTAGATTTTTGATTGATCTTTTTTTTTAATGGGTCAACCGATAATCCGATAGTAATTATTATAATTTTTACCCTTGAATATATAAAGTACTCTAGCAAGAAGAGAATGGGGTGTCGATGAAAAGTAAAGAGAAATTATTCAAATCTAAATTAAAATTGATTGCTTTAGTAGGCTAGTTTTTCGGCTTTTCTCTTTTCATCCATTTTTTCTAGCTAAACATACTTAGGACTTATGAAATTTTTATTTGAGATCTTAATAGTAACTTAATAACTGAACTGATAACGATCAATAATCGATTAACCAATTATCAATTAATGGATATCTTAACTGTTCATTAAAGATTTAAAATATCTATAAATTGATGTCGATATACAGAACGATAATTTTCAAAATCAGACAAACGACTAATACTTGTGTGACAAGAGATGCATGTTGAGTAAGTGCTTAGGGAGCAAGAGAAGTTGAAAACTGAGGTGAAGGGAGAGATTTATCCTAACAAGTGAAACATGTACCAGTTTCAATAATGATGCACCATATCTAATCTAGAAGAAAATTTTTAGGACTCTTGAATAAATATTGTCCTCCCTCCGTCTCAATTTATGTGTCAGTGTTTGATTGTACCATAGAGTTTGAGGAGAAAAAAAAAAGAAGAAGAGGGCTTTTAGACTTGTGATCTCTAAAATAAAAGCATAAATATTAGCATTATAAGTTATCGTTTTCACCGAATTTAGTACTAAAAATAGTTTTATTTTCAATTTTAAGATTTACACTATTAAATGCAAAAGAAAAAATATATAATTTAACAAATTTAAATATGATTTCTTAATTGAAAAATGACTTGAAATACCCTTATTATGGGAAGATAATTTAAAAAATAAAGTGGTTCGGCTGTTCGGCCATGATTTCTCTTATTTTGGCCCTTTACATTGAGGTGAAGAATAGCTATTATGAATCCTAATAAGGTTTGCCTTGCTATTCAGGAGAATGAATAGCCTTTGTGATATAAACCAGGACAAACAAAATAGCGTATTACACATAAATTAAATAATTGGAAAACAAGTGTTTAAAATATTTTTTTTTTTGTGCGAAAGCATGGATGTACATAGTGTTGAAAGGACACCAGCACATCAGTAAAAATTTCATTGGGCAGTCTTGTATCAATGGATTGTATTCATCGATACACATGGTGCGAATACATTCGCATTCGAGAGAGGGTGGGGAGAGGGGAGGAGAGAGGCCAAAGAGATATTTAGGACCTCAAACAGTTACTATGAATAGTAAATACCTAAACTATAACTACCTAATAATAATTATGATTCAAACTATAGCTATTTATAAGAATTCATCAACAATAAACTATAAATTCCACTTTTATCTTGCGCAAGACAGGTTTTGTAATTGGCTATGTGATAACTACTATGTTGAATTTTAAATAGAAAAAATTATTCATTTGGCCACTCACTAAAAATAATTACAATTATTAATCTGTTGATATATAAAATATACATTTTCGAACTATTATGGTAGGGCATGATTACGCACAATATCAAGTAGGAATAATAATGAGACGGGTGTGATATGATTGCGGATCAAACCACTTTGTAATTCACCGCATAATATAATTTGATATTTTTAATCTATCCTTTCCCTTCCACATAAATCCGCTCCACACCACCACATAATAAAAAAGATATAAGCAAGCTATGCACTTAGACCCTGCAAAATAACTTTCCTTAAAAAATTAGTCTTTCATGAAACTATTACTATATCGCTACATATTCTACAAAATGCGAAGAGATACCCACTGATACCTAGAGCATTTCATATTTTGATTAGTATTTTCCAAAGAGAATAAAATTGAGTGCCATGTGTGTAATAATTTTTCAATGAGCAGAGAAAATTTGAAAAATTCAAAGTTATAAGAAGTTCTCGAGCATGATGATGTTTGTCAGCCATTGCTTTGAGGCAACTGGAGACTTATTTTTTCACTTTTATTAGGGAAGTTTTTCTAATTTTTAATAAATTTATTTTTTTCTAAAAGATATTTTTAAGAATTTTTGATGTCGAGCACATCTTTAATGTAAAACAATAAGAAAAAAAGTAACAGTTTATAGGGAGAAAATTAGAAAAAATTCTTAAGAGTAAAGGTCCAAAGAAACACATCTTTGAATTATATCGTTTTGCGAAGGTTTAGTACCTGAACTATGCAAGTTTGCGTTAGGTACCTAAACTATCACCTTCAGGTATAGAAACATATATGAGTGCTGATGACCAAAATTGTAATTTCAAACACACCTGCGCGCATGAGTGATGTTTTAGACATTAAAAATTGCTTACATGGCATTCCAATAGCTACAATTTGCTGAGTAGGCTTTATATATATATATATTCCACTTTTAGTGCTATTCTTCTTCTTCTTCTTCATTTCTTCATCTTTTCTGCAAAAGTCTTGATTTCTTCATATACATCGTTATTTGATTTATTCTTCCGTTTTGTAATAACTCATCTCTTCTTCTTCAATAGATTTGGATTTTATCCGTTTCTTTTCTATCCATTGCCATTAGATCTTAGAAACCCATTAAAAGATTTTGTTCTATTTGATAATGCGTTGATTTTCCAATTTATGATTTTTTCGCTCAATTTTATAGTTTTTGTACGGTAGTGTAAAAAATCTTAGTAGGTTCTTTCAAAATTTATGGCATTTTTTGCTTGATTTTTATAATTTTTTTGTGTAGTAGTATAAAAAATCTTGGTGGATTCTTGAGAAATTGGAAAACAAGTTGATAATTGGAGTTTTACGCGGTATGTTTAGGTTCTTGAAATGGGAGAAAAGAAAATTTTCGGTTTCTAGTAAAAAAAAAAAAAGGTAATTATAAAATATTTTGTAAATTTATTTTTCAATTTATTTAAACTTTCTTATGGTGGAAATAATTATTCCGTGGAGTGCCACGTAGAATTTTTAAAAAGTAAAGTTGACAAGTGTATCACACGCAAAGAAATATAAATGTTTAGGTATGTTTTACGTAGCTTGGGGTGATAGTTCAGGTACTAAACTCCAAACTTCGCATAGTTCGGTACTAAACTCTTAAAGCGGTATAGTTCATGTGTGTTTTTGAACCTTTATCTATAAAAAAATGATAATCAAATGAAATACATGTTTAAAATAAGAGCTCTAATGTATCAAGAACAAAAATCATTTTTGAACAATGATTACTATTAAACCCTCATAGACCCGCAACCCGTCCGCCCTGCATGAATTTTAATTTTTATATTTTTAACCTGCCCCACACCCACAAAATCTAAAATCAGCCATCCCACCCCATGGCATCCCTAATATCAAATGCAGGATCTTTTTATTTTTTTTTTTTATTATAAAGAAGTCTTAATAATATATCGAAGTTCTTCCGTTTGAATTTTAGTAAGTGAATCAATTTTTTTTCTTTTTCTTCTTCTTTTTTTCTTTTGCTACCTCATGTCACTCTTATAAGTTATCGTTCCTTTGCAAACCAAAAAATAGAGTGAGTGCTATTTAATGCTATGTAGACACAAAGAAGGCCCAAATGAAACACAAACAAGGCCCTAATGGTGTATGGACTTGACTTTATGGACTTTGACTTTTATACTCATTCATGCATTCGGTCCAATTTATGGCCGACCCAGCCACTTTCATTTAGTTACCGGGGCGATGTGCACAAATATCCGCTTTTGAAGTCGACATTTAATTAATATTTGATGTATAATATCTATTTATATGTTTATTCTTTTTTAAAAATATTTTTAATTTATAAAATTGTGATTTTTTTTACTATTTTCTCATTTTAAATCTCAATTATGTGTGTCTGAATTTATTTTGCCAAAAATTTTGTTATTCGAATTTCAACACCCAAATCTACTTTGAATATGCTCAAATTTTAAACATAAGTTTCATATATCATAAAGAACAAACTTCAATCATCGATTTATTAAAATAACAATAAATCGAACAAACTCGTTTAGCAACCTTCATGTATATACGGATAGACATGACTAGAACATAAAAATGGTTAAAGCTTTGAGTATGTGTGTCTAGAATATTTCGCCAACAAAATAATAATTTTATTTTTAAGTTTATACACACAAATCTGCCTCCAAATAAGTTCAAATTTGAAACATAAGTTTCATGTACCATAAAATGAACAAGCTCCAATCATCTATTTGTAAAATTACAAATCTAACAAATCAATTTAACACCATTTTAATTTGTTCATTTATGAATTAATTCAAGCATACATGGATGAAACCATCACAAAGGAGGATAGCAAAGTTTAAGCAAGTTCTATTTCTACGCTTGACAGTGACTACTAACTACTTTTTTTATTGAGTTCCACTTAAATATTTTTAGCATTATATTTAATAGATTTCTCAATATAAATATAAAATTTGTGCAAAAATTACTGTCTTTCATAAGTCGCTCTCACCGCACTACATCCGCCCCTAGACTGATGGTAAACATAAGATGGTAAGTAAATAGTAAGACAACAAAATATCTAATTTTGTTGAAACAAATTGGCTCAAGTATATAGAGAAACCTAGGTTATTGGAGATACAAATGACAGCCACCAAGCAACCCTAGCTAGTGTCTCTTTAAGTTTGGGCCAAGAAAATACTAACATAAAAAAGCATTGATGGGTTGTTGCCAAAGCGTATAGGATTAAAGTCTAAATGTACATGGCTAACACGTAGGTATTCCTAAAGAACATGTTATTATGCAACATTATACTATAGGACACATCAAGAATTATTAAAACTTAGTACTATATTCATTAGGCTCCATTCATTTGAAACTAAAAGATATTTATATATCTATTTATATGTATACATCCATATGTCTAGATGTTGATAGAGGTTAAAACCTACAAACAATTAGCTACATGAGGGAAATATTCAAAATCTCAAGCCGATGATTTTATAAATATTTTTTATAGTTGCGTACACGCTATTTTTTCGAACCTTATATATGGAGGTTACACTAGGTATATTATTATTGTGATGTACACAAAAGTATCAAAAAAGGTTTACAAGTATTCATAGACTTCTATTACCTAGGGCCGTGCAAATTAGCGGTTTAACCAATAATCCAAATCGATAATTAAGTTATTGGATTAATAATTCGGGTTATTGATTTAACGGTTTAATTATTGATTTATTGTCCCAAGTTATTGGGTTATTGATTCAGTTATCGGTTTAGCCAAGGTACTTCTTATAGATTAGACAATAACCCGATAATAATTTATTAAATTATAATTTTAATTTATAATTTCATAAGATTTAAAAGGTGCAATTTAAATAAATAAAAATCTAATTAATATGTTAAATTTTCAAATATAAATTAAAATTGATTGTTTTAGTTGGGCTAATTTTATATGCTCTTTCTTTTTCACCGACTTTTTCTAGCTAAACATGCTTATGAGTTATGAAGATTTCTGTAGAATCTGCTGTGCTTGATAAATGAACCGATAACAATCAATAACCGATTAACCGTTATCTTAACGGTTCTTTAATGGTTTAATATGTCTACGAACCGATAACCGAGAAGTTAAATTATTAACCTTCAAAATCGAACCGGACCGGCCGAGACACACAAAAATTACCTCGAGTCCATTTCAATATTTCTTTTAGCTTTTCAAGTGGGTCTAGAATAACTTTCATTTTTAAGAAAAATTAAAAATACATTAATTACTTTATTAATTTTTCTTACTCAATAAATGATTCAAAAGTTTAGGAAATATTGGGTAATTTGAGGAAGAATAAATTGTACTTGAGACTTTATTTGGACCCTTGAAAGGCTGTAAATGTTTTTAAAAAATAAAATACAATAACATAAATGCTTTTGGGTGTAATACAAGTTGTTTTCATCTATTAAACAAAAACTGAAAAATAGCTTCTTCCAAAAATATGTACTTTTATATTTTTCCGACAAATTTACTCATATTCAAAATTCACATTTGCTAAATTAATTATAATTTTTTCTTTAGCAGTAATTCGAAACTTAAAAAGTATTTTTGAAAGTTGGGAAAAGAAAGAAAAAAACAAAAGTGAAAAATTGACTTTCTCTTCTTTAATCATGTTGTGTGTCTACTAAAATTTGAGTGTGACAGTGGTAGAAACTGAATCTTTACTCCACTTTTGAAAACAAGAATTTTAGGCCCTACCTTTTTAGTATGAATTTTAGTGAAGGATAAGCAAAATTCAAAATTTAATAATTATGGATGTCAATATGTTAAATTCAAATATACATTTGAATTAGAATGTACATTTAGTAGGTTTGATAATAAACTGCATCTCACATGCGGGGCTTTAGCACCGTAGCTACTACACCTTGAATCGATCAGTTTGTGACTTTACGTGTCAATCTTTTGTTATATACGGTTTACATCGATATATATATATAATTTTATTCAAGCATTCAGATGGTGTGATACTCTCGAACTCCTATATAAATCCGCCCCGGGATACTAGAGAAGCTAGCCCACAGTTTTTTTCATATATATTCCACCAGCTGGTTGGATTATAAGAAACAAAACTACATAAAACGTCACTTGTTTTTTTTTGTGTGCCAACGTTTAGTAACGTACGTATTAACAAGGTTTGTCCTTGTTTTTTGTACATGGCGTAACATAATTGACTTTCGAAAGAGAGGTGTTTTTTCATGTGTTCTTTTGTTCTTTCTACAAAAGCATGAATCTTCCAGCTTGTCACTCTCATCCATTTTTATCATCAACTCTAGCTAGCTTGCACTAATATTTTGGATTATATTGGATTAATATTAATATTTTTGGTTCTTGAGCTATTGATTTTAATCGCTATGATATCTGTTCAGTATATTAGACCTTCGAGTAATTGAAGTGTGTGTCTTTTAATTTTTTTACTTGTGAATATTTATAAATCAACTGTAATTATTTACTATTTTATGACCACTTAATTACTTATATGCATGTTATGTTAAATTTATTATTTGACGGTAAATTAATTTTATAAATACTCAAATATAATATATTCTTTTACACATGACAATGACCTAGAGTTATTGGAGAAAAAAATTCCACAGATATTTTCCTCTACACCAAACTCACATAAGGATAATTATTTCTTTTGGATTTATATAAGTTTTATGCACCGACGAAGTATCAATTCTTTGCTTAGTGTCCGATAATTGTAGGCAATTTTTCAGATTAAGTCTAATATGATAAATTAAAAAATTGTTATAAGTAATTAAATTACATTAATAGCGTGACAAAAAATTTACATTATTACTATAGTATATAACTTCTAGCTTTGTTTTCTAAGCTAGTTTGTGAGCAACAAATGTCAACGAAATTAAACTAATAAGTGTCGCATAAGCAAAATCAATTAAATAGGAAAGAAAGTACAATTTAGTAGACGGCTTAAGAATTAGTTCTATGAAAATTTGGCAGATTCATCGAATAGAGACTTTTAGAAAATGTGCTTAATTAAGGATGTATTGGGTATACAAAATGTTTTCTTAAAAAAATTAAGTTTTTATAATATATTGTAAATATGAATACAAGATGAAAGTTGGGGATAGGGGGATAAGGGCTACAGGAATAGGGGTGAAATTGAGGTGTGTTTGGAGAGCGGAAAGTATAAATTTAATATATAAAATATTATTTTGTAAACTTAATTTTTATACTAAAGTATTTTCTTTATTTTTAAAATATTTTCAAAATTTTTAACTAATCCTAACGGTGAAAAGTTCAAAAACATTTTCATACCAAAGACGCCCTAATTGAAGTTACATCTTGGACGGTCGATAAAACTAATTTTAACAAAAAAATCCCAACCTATTAATGAGATATTTTTAGATAATTAGACATGTACAAGTAATGGTGCATCCCGTACCACCTCTCGTTTAAAGGAACCTCAGTTGAATAATATTGCAGGTTTAGTTTCTACTCCTTATACCGTCTTTAATTTAATCATGAGAAATTGTTAAAGTCAAATGGTACACAACAATTTATTCCATCCGTCTCAAATTACCTGTCATCTCTAACTTTTCGATTAATTTAATTAATTTTTAAATAATTAAATTTAATTAATATAATATTTTAAAATTAAAATTTAAATATTAAAATAAAAACAAAGAAATTAACATATGTTTTTGACCATTTAACTCTATATAAAAATGTGTAAAAATTATAAAATATTAATCATTTATATAATTTAAATTTTAAAAATACAGGGAAGTGCTACGTAAATTAGAATAGAATTAGTACTTTTTATGATTACCATTAACCAACGAGGCTATTAGTACCATTAGATAGAAAGTAAATCCCTTAAAATATGGTCTTTGAATAAAAAAAACTAGCTAGGGTAGAAAATTTGAAGAGTTGATCAAGTAATGTTTTTGAGAGTTAATTACATCAATTTTGATTATACTTTAAAATATTTTCTTTATTATATTAATATGAAAAAGAATTGCAACGGATAATATATTTTATATAATCTTTTAATACTTAAAAATTTTAAATTTTGAATATTTAATTAAGCTAACGTAATTTAATTATGAAGATTAGTTAAATTAAATTTCAAAAGTAAAGCGTGATAATTATTTTAAAATCGTGAAGTAGAATGAATTAAGAATCGAGTAAAATATCTAAAGAAGTATTTTCGCTTAATAGCTGCCATATTAATAGGTTGTTTGATCAAATTTCAATAATCTGCTTATTTTGAAAAATAATTTTGCTTAAAAATGCTTTATAAAATAATAATAATAGATAGATAGATAGATATAATTTATATTTGACTAATTAAAATTTTTAAAAAATGCTTAATTAAGAGGAAAAAATATAGTAAACCTCAACATCACAACTCTACTTGGACACCTCGAAACTTATTCCTTGAATAAATAAATAAATTGTACAATGTATATGTATATATGAAGACAAATCACTTTGATTATCAAAGAATTAAGTATTAGAGTAATTTATATAATCTTTATTATTTATTTATTGATCTATTAAGTTAATAACATACTAATACTACACTACAATAGGAACGAATACACATTTATTCTACTTTTCTCACAGAAAATAAATAACTAATTGTGTTGGATTATCCTAATCCATTTGTTATACCTACTCCCCTAACCTACTCTAAATGCCAACGTGCAAAAATAATAATAATAATAATAATATTTTCATAGATACACCTAATGACCTAAATATATAGTGATTCTACAAATAGCTCGTGGGCATCTAAAATAATTAATTGTATCTATATTCATATATAGAGCAAAATTTCACGATAATAATATATTATTTGTTTAAATATTTTTTATTTTTTTTATTTTTTTTATATTATAGGTTTTAAATATTTTTTAAAGAGTTAAATTTTATAAAAATATATAATAAAATATTATTATAAAAAATGACTGAAATATATCGTTCACTAGTCAATTGCCCAACCACGTTTCTTTCTTTTTGATCGGTAAGAAACATTTATATTAATCGGTACATGAACCATAGAAGTAATGATTAAAAAAATCTTGAATCTTGTGAGGTGTCAATTTAGAATTCAAGATCCAAGTGATATTTCATACAATTGAGACTATATTAAGCAACAAAATTTCAAACCACATATCTGAATAAGTTGATTAAAGAATATGTCTATCCTAATATCACTTTAAATTATGATTAGTCTCGTAAGCATACTGTCAAGAATTGCGGTAGGATGTAGGAGATATCTTTACATTTAATTAAAAATTTTAAATTTCAAAATTTTGGAATGCAGAAAATTTTAATAGCAAGTACTTTTGTTTTAATAAGTTCTATATATGGCATGAATTTAAATTAGTCGAGCCGAGTAAATTTGTAATATCGAATAATTGTAATAATTAAATAAGAATATGTCTATCCTAATATCACTTTAAATTATGATTAGTCTCGTAAGCATACTGTCAAGAATTGCGGTAGGATGTAGGAGATATCTTTACATTTAATTAAAAATTTTAAATTTCAAAATTTTGGAATGCAGAAAATTTTAATAGCAAGTACTTTTGTTTTTAATAAGTTCTATATGGCATGAATTTAAATTAGTCGAGCCAGTAAATTTGTAATATCGAATAATTGTAATAATTAAATGCAAGCTAAGCTTATTAATCTTTGACACATGGCATACCTTTGAGGATAGTGTTAAATGTCAATCCAAGGGCCAGTATCATTCTATGTTGAGTCACTATACATTTTTATTAATCAACTTCTTATATTAAATGATGATATGATAAAGATTATGGAAAATGTCAATTTAGGGTACTAGTCCTTCCTTTTCTTTTTCTAAGCAAGTAGATTCTCATGCAGTGTATCTGACTAAATTTTGACTTAGTCTTGGATTAAAAATATATATTCCTAAACATTCCATCCCTGGTTACATTAATGAACATATTAAATCGTTGAGTTAATGATAAAAAATATATTTAAAATATTTTGATTTTTTAAGTTTCATATTTGAATTATCAAATATGCAAGATTTTTACTTGAACTATCACCAAATGTTTAAACAAAAAAAATTTAACTATTAGTTGTTTCTTTTTTCTTATTTGAACTATGGTGGTATTTCAGGTAGAAAATGGAGATTTAGGAGACAACTAATGGTTAAACTGTGTTTTTATAAACAATTGATGATAGATCAAATAGAAAAAATATTTAAATAAACGGCTGATAATTTAAATGAAAAACTTGCAAAACTATGTTACTTCAAATATGTTTTTATTCATTAACTCTAAATCTTTTATTTCTAACCAACCATACATTCGGCAGTTGATTTAAATGTGAAAGTGGCATTTCTTTTTAATTTGGGGCCTTAGTTAACAAAACATCAATATTTTTTATGGGGCCAATATGAGTGCACCATTATAAACAAAGAAAACTTTTCAAGACATGATATAATTTTCAAAAGTTTTGAGGGTACTTAATTTTCTTGGATGAATTTAATGTTGGTGAAATTCAGTCACATCAATCAAATTAATGTGTATGGGATAACAAATCATCTGTTGATTGCAATTGGTACTAAAAAAAGTTTGAATTTACCTAAAATATGAAATGCTATATTTTACGTAGTAAGCTAGAAATTAAAGAGTTTTTAGAAATAATATCGTCATATAACAATACACAAACACTCGTTCTAAATTGTCTCGAAAATATATTCATAGTTAACATGTCTATAAGTAGTCAAATGAAAAATAGTGTCAATTAAGTTAGAGTGCCATGAATTGTGAC
>JACEIK010000261.1:28923-41605 GCA_018107945.1 Datura stramonium
ATATAATTCAATTTTTTATATAATTTAACTTTTGAAAAGTAAAACGTGAGAAATGTTCAGATGGAGGGGAGTAATATAAATATATAAATATCTAAAACTAATTTTGTTTGACAAGTTTTGTAGATCCTTTATGATAAGATGAATTTAATAATCTCACATATAAGATAAATAGTATGCTAAAACTGATTAACATGTACTGGCGTAATAATAATTACATTAGTATTTATAAAGAGTTTATACACAAAACAAATTATGTGGTATGTCGTGGTTGATATAATTTTTCAAAAATATTTATAGTTTTTATTAAAAACATTCGTCTCAAATTAATTATCATTTAAAAATATCAAAATAAAATTAAGGTAATTATTTTTTATTTTCAAAAGTTAAAGATAATTAATTATTAGAAATTTAATTGGTAAATGAAGACAATTTCTTTATTGGATTTCTGGTCAAAGTTTTGTTCATCTTTTGCTTTTGTTTCATACATAAAATCCAAACTGAAAAAAAAAAAAACGAGAGTGTACAGCTTTCAAAAATCACCGACAAACCGTGACGCGCCTGGAGTTTCCTCATGCTAATTTATACACGCGCCTCCGCAAAAGCGTGCTGTTTCTTTAATCACCACGTGGGTTCAATATAGAGCCATTCGATATAAACGAGAAACACCCAATTAAAAATAACAAATAGTCCCTTATGTTTGGATAAAAGTTCAAAGTAATCCGTTGAGTATATTTTTGAACAATTTTGGTTCTTTTAAGTTTATTAAAAAGTGATAATTTTATTTCCATTAAATATTTAATAAATTTTTGTCATTAGATCAAATGAAGATTGTGAAAAGATCTTTCGCACATTGTTCAAGTTCCACGTGTCATTTGCTTTAAGTTCATTGTTGTTCTTTTAATTCTCTTGAAAAAAATTCTAACCTCAACTCGATCAGTATTTTAATATATGTATTTTTTTCA
The DNA here is from genome assembly GCA_018107945.1 of Datura stramonium. NCBI lineage: Eukaryota > Viridiplantae > Streptophyta > Magnoliopsida > Solanales > Solanaceae > Datura > Datura stramonium. Next base: position 29,886 of record JACEIK010000261.1, read on the forward strand.
CCTAGGGATTCATAGCAGTTATAATAGAAGAACCCGATATCATGTTTATTATCCTAAAGAGGCATATTCACTTAAATTTCCTTCAAGGCATTGCTGGATATGTTGGTCAGAGAGATTTTTTGTGGTGACGACAGAGAGATGGATTGGAGCATGATTAAGCGATCAACGGGACCTGATCTTCTTTATACTCATCTATCCATCGACTAACTATATGGACTTAGGATACGACATTAAAAATCCATCGATATGTGTACTAATCCAGTCGAAATCAGTTATTTCTCATAAATAGTAAGATTTTAGTTTCTTTATTTGCTTCCCAGCCGGAGATAATAGGTTGATGACTATCAAGAGATCTTATCGACTTCTAAGTTCCTCTCTTTCAAAAGGGGAGACGGAGAGGAACTTAGAAGTCGAAAACAAAAGCTTTGAGTGTAGATATGGATTTCATTTTTCGTTTACTAGAAGGAGGTCCCATGGTTCCGATACCGTCATGTTTATTGATCTTTTTCTTTTAATGCTTCAATCTAGCTACTTTATTATCACGTGCAACGGGAGAAGGGGTTCCTCGTTTGGCCTTCTTGATTGCTCTCATGTGAGAAAACAAAGTAAGGGAAGGTGAATCTTTCCTCCTTTCACGTTGTCGTATTCAGAAGCTTTCACATGTAGTCATTCACATTATCTATACTTTATCTAAGCTTGTTAGTGTAACTCAATTGGAGAAGATTCTAAGTGAGAAACAATATTGAATTAAATGGGGGTTTGCATCCCTCTCTCATTGTTGTTTCTAGCCATTCATCTCTTCCTTCTTCTTCGCTTGATCCAGTGAGATTAGATTTTTTGAATGAAGTTGTCACGATCCAAACATAGGTCGGGACGGAGACACGGAATCTAGAACCACGAATGCCTCCAAGTTGACCATGGCGTGAATATAATGGCTAAAGAGCATACATTAAACGGAACTGATAAATTAGTCATGAATAAGCGGAGGTTTGAATATATATCAACCATAAACAAAGTCAACACTGACAAACTAAGATGCTATATATTGTCTGAAAAGCCTCTAACATGACTGGAGAGTTGATAGGACAACATCCCCAAATAGCTCACTAAAAGTCTGAAACTGAAAGTAACACAACTCAACAATCTAAAGGTCCTCGACGGATGATGACTCACCAAAAAGAAAACTGGACTAAATTGCGGAGACTGGCTAATAGCGAGAATCAGTTTCAGTACTTGAAATGTACTGAGTATGTAAGGAAAGTAAGGTGGGCTGAGTAAGTATAACTGAAATCACGCACATAACATAAATCGTAAGATAATGAGAATAATAATTGCAAGTTGATATCTGAAATCATGCATAGTCATAAACTGAATCTCATATCTGAATCGAATGACCCAAAGCTGAAAATAGTATCATATGGCTTGCCATAACTGAAATCATAAGTAAAAGCTTATAAACTAATCATTGAGTCAAACCTACTGACAACATAATATCATAGCTCATAAATATGCATAACTGAAATCATGAGGAACAATGAGAGACTTGTCAATACCGACACCATCATAATAGAGCTTATGTGATGCCCCAACTATTACACTCAAGTGGGCAGAGCCGTCCGAAATCTTGCAAGGACTAAAAATGCTACCATGATATCGATATCAAGCTAAAGGCCCCTTGTAGGCGGTGGAAACTCACTTGAGAGACCCAAATAAATATATAAACCTATATTGGCGCGTAGTTCTGAGACTCGAGATTTTCATGAACCCCTAGCCTGCTCGGTGCTAGACACTACTCCCAAAAACATGCAAGATGCTCTCTATTATTTTTCAACGAAGCTAAAGATGTAATACATGCATAGTCTGAAATTTGAATATGGGGAGTTCTGGCCCCAAACATACCATAAGCTGAAAATAGAAAGTATCACTCCAAACCGTATGGTAAGTTGATATTATAAAACTGAACTGAATCATGAAAACATGCTTAAGTTGTATGGGCTTGCCCAAATCTTAAAATCATGCATACTTGAAATAAATCTCATAAGTAAATTCATGAATTCATACATGGGTAATTTGTAAACATTCAATCATGTCGGATATCTTATCATACTTAAGTCATGGATCATAAACTTGACACTTTTCATGAAACTTATATAATTGGACATAATTTTTTTCTAAAACTTAAAATCATGAATATATAATCAATTAGTATGTAAAATCTTCCCATGAATCTTAAAATATGCTTTGAAACATGAAGGGGATTAACTCATAACCAAATCATAGAGAATTTCATGAAATTGACTTAAAACCACATAAAATCATACAGTTGAATTTATGAACTTGAGGAGAAATTTGAGCGTGAGAGTGAAAGAAAACTTTCATTCATAGCCCTACATACCTGGATAAACTGAATCTATACTTGACCTTGAAAGATCAAGAAATTTGGAGAAGAACTTGAGGAATTCTAGGCTGGATCTTTAATAGGGCAATCCTAATTTTGCATGCATGGGAGGGGAATAATTTAGAATAGGTTTAACCCTCTTAAAATCCTCTTTTTAGAGCTTAAAATGATAAAGTTTAAGGTTTAGGAGCTTAGGATTTACAAAAATACCCTTAATGAATTTGCAGAAAAAACTGAACTGTCAGCTGCTACGACTCATAACACAAGTCGTACAATCTTACTATGACTCGTGGTTAGCTCCCGTAACCAACCATTCAAATTTCACCAACTCTCTGAAGATTTTCATGACTCGTACTATGACCCGTAACTCCATCCTATGAGTCGTACCATTAATTGTACGATCAATCACTTGATAACCCCAAGGACTTACTACAACTCCTGACCACGGATCATATATACCCACATACTACGACTCATAGTGGAGACTCATGGTTGGGAAGCAAAAACCTCTGATCTGAACTATGGATCTTCCTATGACCCGTACTTCCAACCTACGACTCGTAGATTGAGTCATACTGAGACAATTTTCCAACTTTTCCTGCTGATCCTATTTCAAATCTCAAGTTTAGTCTTAGAGACTTTCGGAGTATTACAGAAGTGAAGTAATAAGAAGATTTATTTCTAAATCAAAGCTACTTGCTTATAAAAGAAGATCAAGGTGCATAACTGGCTTGTTAAAGTATGAATAGTTATTTACAAATCACAATAACAACTATAGCAAGTAAGCTAGTACACATGCAAACAAGGTGATAAAGTAATCAAGGGATCACTCATCCTATTGGTCTTGATGTGGTCCCGTAGAATGAATGTGAAAAGAAGAATTCTCATCCGAATTAGTTAAATCTAGTAGCTCTGAATCTTGTTCTGATGCGGAAAATAATCTTTTTAAAAAGCATCTCGACGAATTCAATGTTGGAAGTACCATAAATTTACTATGGAACAAAGCGAACAATGAACGTGTTAAACTATTAATAGGAGTAGAAAGTTGCGGTTGTTAACAAATTGCAACCTTCCAAATAAGAACTTTTTTCCATTCTGTAGCAGAAGAAAAAGTATATTTGCATCGAGCTGATAATTGGATAGAAACTGCTTAAGTAAAAAATGAGGTGTATAAATTAGGTTTTGGCTCGGATTTCAACTTTGTTTGTTGGGTCTTGCACTAGCGATTGACGTATATGGCGGTTAAGCTTAGCTCATCAAACAAGTGCGCCAAAAGTGGGGTGATATCATATTCCATTGTAAGAAAGGCGAGAAGAGCCAAGGAAACAGGAAAGCTCTTCATAGAGCAGTCTACTGAAAGTAAAAGATTGTCGGCTTGAGAGAAGACGACTGTCATACGTCACTGACTAAGCCACTATATTTGAGATTCACGTGTCGAACATTAATTCACTTTTTTGTCAAGCTATTACATTTGAGAGTCATAAAATTTTTATTACTATAAAAAAAATCACAAATCGTATGTTATTTGCTTTTTTTATCAAGTCATTATATTTGAATGTCACACACTTTAATTTTGTGAAAATTTTTTAGTTAGGATTTCAATAGACACACTTTGAAAACTAATATAAGTATTCAATAAATTACACCTTTAGTTAAGGTATCTAATTTTAAAAAGGTCAAACTTGAGGGACCACCATATATTTATTTCAGGCTCTATAAAACGAGACATAGAAAAGACTCAAAGAGTATAAAATAGAATTAAGTAAATTAATGATAATTTTCTTTGAAATAATAATTGGATTGGGTGCTACTACTTTTATAGGAGGTTGAAGATGACGCCTATGTAAAAGTTCGTCTAAGTTCTCTATGTAAGGTTTGTGGGTCCTCCTCTCAACCCCTCCTCCCCCCTCCTGTAGCCCCAAGCTTAGATTTTTCTGTTTTTCTTCCTCTTTTTGTGCTTACATTTTTCTGCTTTCTTAGAAAACAACGGTGGAATAAGTACTCTCTGTATGTGTAGTTCTTAAAAGTCACTCTCTTTATAAAACAACACTTCTTTCAACAGTTCAACTTGTTCTTTCTATTTTTCTTCTTCTTCTTCATAAGGGAAATTTCTGTTCTTGAAATTAAATTTGCATTGGAGCACAGAAGAGGAAAAGAAAGGTAGAGAAACTAAAAGGGTCGTTAAATTCTTGAAGAATCAGAGAAGTTCCCTTTGCCTTTTTTGTTCTTTTTTCCTCTTTTTTGGGTGTAAAAATCTCATCTTTTTTCTGTTTTTAAATGTTTTAGCTTGTATACAAGGAAAGTGGTGATGAAATGGAAACTCAGTTTTCACTGAAGAAAATTTTTTAATTAGTTGATTGAAAACCGGGTTGTACTGTGGTACCCGGTATTGTTATAACTGGATCATTGAATTTTTCTTTGTGGTTCTTTCTTTCCTCTGTAGGTGCATTGGGTTTTGGTTCTTTTTGATTAGTTATTTGGAGCTTTTGTGGGCCGTAGATTGTTTTTTTTTTCTTTTTTCTTTCTTTTTCTATTGTGATGATACCAATGCTGGAAAAATTGCGTTGGTCTTGATGGTGTGTTGGATAAGAAGATGATTCAAAAGACCTCTGTAAATGTTTATTTGGGTCTGCATGTTGGTGAAAGATAAAAATCTGAGTGTTGGATTGGCTTGTTCTTGGTTTTCGTTTCTCAGATAAAGAAAGATGTGCTTTTTTTTTTCTTTCTTCTTTGAGGATTATTTAGCTCACTATTTTTTATATATTATTTTATCATGGTTTCTTCACTTGTGATATATTTTTTTTCTGCACCCCTTTGTTTTTCTTTTTCTTTCTTTTTCTTGAGCCAAGGATTTATCAAAAACAATGGCTGCCTGTCTAATATACTCTGCCGTCTCCAAACCTACATGAGTTTCAGTTCTTCTATTTATTTATTTATTTATTTAAAGTTTCTTGTTAATGGGTTTTAACTTTTATCTCAAAGTTGTTCTGGTTTTCCTTTGTCTTCTAGTTAAGTACTATGGTTGAGGTGGACAGTGAGCTTCTCAGTAGATACTGAGTTCTATTTATGAGTGGTTATATTAGTCTTGTGAAAGTCAAAATTTTAAAATTGAAATAAATAGATGCCTTTTAAGTTGTGGCCTTGTGGGGCTAGTTGGTATTTGGCACCTTTTAGGCTCTTGCTTTTGGATATTAACCAGCTTATGTTAATTGCAAGTGGATTTTGGTGCATGCATTTGTGTATATCCGTGAAAGTTTATAGTGATGTTAGTGTCCTTTTTTTAAAAAGGAAAAAGAAAATTGTGTGTACTTACTTGGTCCACCGGAATTGAATATTAACAAGTTGTCTTCTGCATATATGGTTTGATTGATCAGGTCTCTGACTGCACATTAAACAGCATTGGTGCTGGAAAGGATTTTTATCTATCCAGTAAGTGTAAACAAGACTTGGTCTATTGGATGCAATGTCGATGAAAGTAGCATCATGGTTGTTAATTTTATTGTTCGTTGCTTCCTTATCTGTTGCTGATGGCTTTGATGAATGTAATTGTGATGATGATGAGTTATTTTGGAACGTCCATCAAATGTTAATTATCCAAAGACTCAGTGATTTCTGGATTGCAGTGGCTTATTTTTCTATCCCAATTGAGATCATTTACTTCGTCAGCTGTTCTGACTTTCCATTCAAATCGGTGCTCTTTCAGTTCGTAGCATTTATTATATTCTGTGGGTTAACGCATTTCCTCACTTTCTTGACTTATTTTCGCCAATACACATTTCACTTTGTGCTTGCCCTTCTTGTTTCCAAAATACTCACCGCATTCATCTCGACGCTCACTTCTGCAACCCTTATAAAGCTCATCCCTTTGCTGCTTAAAGTCAAAATGAGGGAACTTATGCTGACACAAAAGAATCAGGATCTTGATCTAGAAGTTGGAAAAATAAAGCAACAAGAGCAAATTAGAATGCATGTTCGGATGCTTACACAAGAGATCCGGAAGTCACTTGATCGTCATACGATACTCTACACAACTCTTTTTGAGCTATCAAAGATATTGAATTTGCAGAATTGTGTTATATGGATGCCTAATGAGAACAGAACTGAGATGAAACTGACTCATGTTTCGACAAGTACTGATGAATCCAGTATGTATGATATGCCTATCCCAATCAGTGATCCAGATGTACAAGATATCAAGAGGAGTGATGGTGTAAAGATACTTGACGCGGGCTCCCGACTTGCTGCTGCAAGTAGTAGAGGGAGTTGCGAGCCAGAGACTGTGGCTGCTATTAGAATGCCAATGCTGGAGGTTGCAAATTTCAATGGTGAAACTCCTGATATTGTCCCGCAATGTTATGCTATCCTCGTTTTGGTTCAACCTGGTGGAAGGGGTAGGTTTTGGAGTGACCAGGAAATTGAGATAGTCAGGGCTGCAGCCGATCAAGTTGCTGTGGCTCTGTCCCATGCTGCAATGGTTGAGGAATCTCAGCGTACTATAGAAAAATTGATGGAACAGAATCGAGCACTGCGGAAAGCAAGAGAGGATGTTCTTAGGGCAAGTCAAGCAAGGAATGGGCTTCTGGCGATTGTGAGCCATAGGTTGAGAAGACCGATGCACTCAATTCTGGGTCTGCTCTCAGTGTTGCAGGAAGAGAAGTTAAGAGATGAACAACAGCTTCTTGTGGATTCTATGATCAAAACCAGCAATGTCGTGTCCACCCTGATGGATGATATGATAGTTACTTCAACAAAGGACAACTTCAGAATCCCATTGAGAATGAGGCACTTTCAGCTACATTCCTTGATAAGAGAAACTGCTTGTCTGGTTAAGTGTTTGTGTACATATAAGGGTTGCGATATTAACATTGAGGTTGACAAATATTTGCCTAATCATGTTATGGGTGATGAAAGAAGATTTTTTCAAGTTTTGCTTCATATGGTCGGAAATCTTTTGAATGGCACCAACAGAGGGCATGTTACCTTCAGAGTTCTCCCGGCAAGTGAAAATAATGTAATTTGGAAAAAGAAGAGTTCAAACTCATTTAGTGGCTATGTCTATGTCAAGTTTGAATTTTGCAAAAGGATTAATGGATCTCAGTCAGAGATCACCCTTTGTACTCCGACGTACGGCAGTGAGGGTGTTAAGGAGAATTTCAGCTTTGCTGTTTGCACGAAGTTGGTTGATGTAAGTCTATTCATATTCCAGCATTTAATTACCATTACGCTATTGGAAGTAGCCAGCTTTTTATTTTCTTGCTTCCTTCCTTTTGTTTTTCACTTTTTAAATTTTATGTCCATATCTTTGCTATTTGAATTTCAAACCAACTTCCTTCTGTTATGTGAAAAATGACAAACAGTTGATGCAAGGAGAAATCTATGTTCACCAAAATCCAGAAGGTTTTGATCGTAACATGGCTGTCACTGTCGGGTTTCGAAGGCAGCCATCAATTCCCGTAGGCATGTCTGAATATGGGGAATCTTCTGATCCCACATACCCACATTGTCTTCTACATGGTGTGAAAGTTCTTTTAGCTGACTATGATGATTTGAATAGAGCCGTAATGAGGAAGATGCTCGAGAAATTGGGATGCATCGTTACTGTAGTTTCATCTGGATATGAATGTCTTTGTGCTGTTGGCCCTGCTGCATCCTCGTTGGAAATTATATTTTTGGATCTTCACCTGCTTGGTGTGGATGGCTTTGAAGTTACCAGGCGACTTCGAAAGCATCGAAGCCATAGCTGGCCATTGATCATCGGTTTAGCTGCAACTACTGATGAAGATGTCAGTCAAAAATGCCTGCAGGTTGGAATGAATGGCATCATCTGTAAACCAGTGCTCTTACGTGGACTCGCCAATGAGCTTCAGAAGATTCTGCAATCGGGCAAGCAGAGTATAATGCCATGATGGTGACGTTTACGATATGATAGACCACAGTAAGGCAGGAAATCTTTTAAGGTACAATGCTAGATGTAAAAATATAAAACTCTAGAAATTTTCAGTTTAAATGGTACAGAAACTTATGTCTTCTTTTCTGTTCATATAATATCTTTAAGTAGTTTTACATCAATTTGCTGCAGCATATTCAGTTTCTTTCAAACTTGACAACTTGCTACCTGGCTAACATGTCCCAAAAGTTGTTTAGCCAACATTATAGTGAAATGAGTTTTTCTTCTAGATACTGCCTTGGAGCAACCGTAAAATTGTCCCTGCGAGTGTGTCCTTTCTCTGATCTTGCTTTGTGCACTGGACTGCTCTTTTTAAATATCTCTAAGTTAGTCACTATTGCAACTTGGTTGAGGGAATCATGTGAGTATGTACTGTGTGGTCTATCTTGGATATAACATTCTTATTCTGGCTTCATATATTATTTTATGTTACTGCTTGATCCAACAGATCATATAATATATATATATCCTACAATATTCTCTACAATGGTTGACCATATCCAGGTATATTTTCTTCAAAAAATATACCCAACCAACTTTCAACTCACCATCACCAATGGCACGTGCATTACATGTGCTCCCATTCCTCACTTTGTGTCCTTAATTGCGTGTGTACATGTGAGCATGTGTACCGAAGAGACTGAGCGAATTCACCATGTAGAGCCAGTGAGTTCAGAATAAGTAAATGTTTACTATTATTCATACATATTTACGTTTCTTTTTCCATATGCATTACGTACATATATAGCGCCTTGAGTTAGAGCCAGAGTTGAGTACCACAAGGGATTTATCTGAATCTCCCTCGTCGGAAAGTCACAAGATATATATATAGCACGTCTTGAATAATCTCGACTTTCAAGTGTGATTATCGCCTTAGTAAAATTTTTAACTCCGCTGCTAACTTAAGCTGAAAGTAACGAATTCAGTTAAAGCAATGAATCCGTCCTAAAATCTAAAATGGGAAAGACATGAGTAGTGGGGGAGGATATGAATGGGTCAAAGATGCATTTCATGTTATCTCTTTCTATAAACATACAAAATACAAAATTAGAAACCGCTGCATGTAACTTTAGAAGTTACGTACATGCACTATTTATTTATTTATTATTCATGTTTCTATCAATGGCCCATCCAATATGGTCCATTTATTCCTTTTTCATTTCCCACTATATATAGTTCTTCCTATATTGACAAAAAATGACTCTTGTTTCTTTAAAACTTTTTGACCAAAATATAAGTTATTTTATTAATACCTCAACAAGTACTATGTTTTCTCAACCCATCCCCTCAAGGAATTTTTTTTAAAATAATAAAAACCGACCCAAATAATAAAAGTTGTGTCTCATTATTGAATATCTGAATCAAATGAGGAGAAAATGAAAGGAAAGTTGAAACTTGAAAGGGAAAGAAAGTTGTTTTTACTTTGTTTCAAATAAATAAATTCCCTTTCCTAATTTCTTTTTTTTTTCTTTTTTTTTGGGGGGGTTGGTTGTTCGAGGGTCCACGTAACGAACTTTCAAAGCTATGTGAGATAATGTAGATTTAAATTTTGTTTTTAGGTTTAAAAAAAGAAAAAGAAAAATGTTAATTAGTTGCAATATTTTTAAGTTAAGATTTGCAATAGAAAAAAATAAATCAATTAAAAGATATTTAATTCACTGTCATTCTTCATTATCGAAAAAAAAAGGAGGAAAATTAGATTTCTTAACATTTTACAATTTGAATAGAAGAAAAATAATCTTTTCAAATTTTTTATGCGTAAAAATAAAGGTTTCTTGCAAAAAGGCTATATAAAACTAAAAGAATAATAATTATAAAAAATTAGAAAACAATTTCTCTCTTTTCTTCACAATTTCTGTTAAATCTAACAAACAGTTTATTAAATATCTAACGAAGAATAAAAATCTATACTTTTAACAAATTTAAAATATCAAAATTACTCAAACTATATTTAAAAGATTACTTTGAATCTACCCAAACATAGGGGACCATAATTATTAGTATTTTCTTCCCCATATATAGTCTTAGTTTAATTTTCTTCCTTTTCAATGAATTTGTTTCACAAATGTTGTTGTCAATCAAATCAGTCCCACTCTATGTCTGCATAGATGGTGAATTTTGGAACCATTAGATGCTATCATAGGTTGGTGATCTCCATTTATATTGTGTCTAACATTAAAGTAATGGATTTCATTTTAGGTAATTCATCACCCACAATTTGACTTATTCTTATATAATCATCGATCGAATTTAATTGAATCTAATATATATATACACGAGTTAGTTAGGAGCGGGTTTGAATACTTTTCGTTGAAAATTGCAATATATATATAAGTTTCGGAAATTTAAAAGTTTTTCTTAATCAGTTTTTTAAACTTAAAAGTATTTGAAGATTAGATTTTCAAAATCTAATCAAATTTCATCACTAAACAGATATTTAAAGATAATTTTCAAAATCTATTCTTAAAATTTATGATCAAATGCTAACTAAATATCTTGAATTCATTACTACATATTAATTCCCAATTAGAAAGTATTTCATGCTAAAATACATTAGGGATATACTATGAACTCTAGACTAGCAGATATTGTGTGTGTGTTATATACAAGGCATCTAGTTTCATTGGAACTGAAAGTAGTGACTCATTAACTCTTGCAAGTATGACGCAAACAAAGTACTAGTCGGTTTGTCACGATCTTAGCTCGTATTTTCCGTCTTGAACCTAAATCTGCACGAATTTATCTTTTCATTTATCGCATTGAGCTCAAAAGCGTGTATATCATGAGAACTTGAGTTATTATGCTTTGTTATAAAACTTTCTTTTTTTTGCTCTCATTATAATATAAAATTCGTCTAAAATATCATATGCATTTCATCTTCAAAAATTTATCAATCTAAAATCTTATCAACTCTGTTTAATCCATCCTTATCAACCCGTTCTCCATGAGATGTGTCACACCATTAACCTTGACAATATCTCAATGTACTACTCAATTGTCGTGACCAAATTTTCAACTAGGAATTGCCACTTGGTATTTAAAAAATAAAAACTAAGGCTTAGTTTTTATTTTAATCCTGCCATGAATCATGATCACTTTGTAGTTGTCTATAAGTGTACAATGAGGTCACTTCATATTTGGAACTAAAGTTATGTGCCAAGGAATCTGTACTGATCCAAAATATAGAAAATATTTCAGTCTTTTCATGCCAATGAATTAATTATAATGGAATATAATCCCACTTCAAAGGTAGAGATAATTTTATTCGAACGAACATCAAAGATTATGATAAGTAAATATTTTTAATTTTTAATTGAACGTCCCAGATTAAAACAAGATTAGTATTTCAATTGAAGAATTTGGCTAATTCAATAG
>JACEIK010000261.1:83916-98264 GCA_018107945.1 Datura stramonium
ATACATATATAAAATTTAATTAAAAATTATTGGATTCCCGTAAATCTACTCGCAACGTGTTGGATTCGCCCGGGCCCACTGAGGAAAGGTACTTTTACATTTTCAACGACCATTTTCTAGTATGAATTGTTTTAAAATACAAGATTGACATGGTTAAATATCGTGGAAATATCATACTCATACCAACCTATCGTTATCGCTTTGTCAAAAATTGACATATCAATACAATCTATACATAGTCTGTTAGTATCACTTATATATGCCAAATACTAACACCAGTCATGCACATCATGAACACTTTACCTATTCACTATGGAACTATGGATATATATTCAAATTTAGAACAGCATGAACCAAAGAAATAATGACAAGTTGTAACATGGGGTGATAATAACCAATAGCTTAGCCACATAGAGTGAAAGGCTATGCATAGAAAATTACTTTTAAAATCTTGAACACGCTTTAAAAAATATCTAATTTGGCCATTAACAATAATACATTTTCATTATCAAGGTGTAGGGTTCAAACTCCTTTTCATATTGTTTACCATTTTACCTAGTAAAAGTTAGAAGAATACTATTTCGACAGAAAATGCTATTAACAGGAATCTCAATCGAGATATATGGATAGGGCATTAGTTCATTTGTGAGTATATAATGGAACGATGAATTTGTTTCTTTGATATTTTTTTTTTGATAATAAATTAGAATTCTCGTGAAGAATAGGTAAATATATGAGATTATTATATACTTTCCATTACATATGATCTCTGACTAAGGTCTACACTTTTTTTTTTTTTACCATAAAAATTCGAACTAGATAATTTCTGCCTCCTTACCTGATTATTGCTTAAAACGTATTGGACTTTGAAATTTATATAGAAGCGCGAAAAATGGGATGTGAAAATTTTAGTTTAGCAACATCAATGCATAGAACTTAAATTTCTTCATGCGCAACGCTTTTGTTGTACTTCTATAATCTCAATATACTCTTTCCGTTTCGATTTGTTTGTCTTGCTTTCTTCTTTTTAGTCTGTCTAAAAAAGAATGTTCATGCTTGTTTCCCTTTCTGACAACTCTTTAATTCTAGCTTTTGAGATGGCCACGAGCGGAGCCACCTTAGAAGAAAGGTGGTCCAATCTACACCCTTCACCAGAAAATTATGTGGTGTACTAAAGTTAAATGTTAGTTATTATGAGCTTTATATTTAATTTTGCACACCCTTTAATACAATCAAGAAGAAAATTTGTACACCCTTTGCTAAAATTTTGACTTCGCCACTGATTGGTAGTGACATGTGAAAAAAACAACAAACGTAGAAAAGATCCTTAAGTAGTAGTATATTTGATGGAATAAATTTTAAGTGTCTAGGCTAATACATTCGCAACAAATTAGCGTTGACCTGTTTTTGCAATTAATATTAATCCTGATATTAAAATATTAAGTTAATTATTTTTGCAATTTATTTTAATCTCGATATTAATTCGGTGCAAAAAAAATAATACTGGTATTAGCTTTTATATTATTTTTATACATAGTTAACCATAGCATTAGCAATACAGGATACAATTCCTGTTCTAATAACATCATATTCAGTACTATTCTAATTCTAATAAACCTTATTCATTTAACACAAACACCCAAACAATCCATAAAAATTAATATCTGCGTAAGTTAAATACACCCTACCAAATAACCCCTTCGAACTTGTGGCTTGTTCACTACAGTGTCAAAAATTAGGATATCGATTCAATTCAAATCACGACTAGCAACCAAATGAAAGCTACTTTTAGGGGCAATTTTCAAAGCACGAGAAGACAAGTTACTATCCATCATTTCTCATGAGAAACAGTTGGGTCAAACATTTAAAACCTTCTTGTAACTAAACAAATATTACCTACCTTATAAACAAACAATTATTGTTCAATGAAGTCGGCACAACGACATTGGTAAATGTCCCTGACTTCTAACATTTTCAGTAAAATAAAACACAAGTCGTCATCAGCATAACATTGAATCGGTTACGCTTACTATACAGGTCTAAAAACGCCAACAATTCTTTTGTCAAGTTACACCACATTGCTTTCTGTATGGTTTTTCAAAGAACGTCTAAAAATCTTTTTCTTTTTCAACACGAACATCATCCGTATTTGATGACTTGACACAACATGAAATATAATATTTACTGTGCCAGCTTTTACCAATAAGAATGAAGGAAGATGCCAGTTGTATATGTGGTGTGTTATGGTGTGGCCAACTAATTTGGAGAACAATCTTAGTGAGTGATCCTGCCCCTCAACCATACATGAAATACATGAGAAACCTGCAACCAAATAAAAAACAAATGGAGATTAAGAACACTTCTATGTTTCATCTCCCTCCCTCCGATTTCATGGTTTATGTTTCAGGAAACAATGAAATGATTCTTAAGGCATTCTACTGAAGTTCTTAAGATGGACATAAACATACCAAGCTAGTACAATAGTTTAATTAGGGTAACAGCCAGATTACTGACCTAGTTCAGATAAAATGGCCAGAACAACAACCACTACTACACCTCAATCCCAAAACTACTTGAGATCAGCTATATGAATCCTCATTATCCATGTCGCTCCATGAAAACTAGTCTCAAGATATTCCATTTTGTTCAATTTTTCACCAAGTTTGCATGAATTTCATAGATTTTAGGTCTTTCAAAATGACTTCCTTCCATGTAATTTTTAGATCTCCTTACCGCTTAAACACATTCAATAACTATATTTCCATACCTATGTCAACGTAGACTGATCAACCAATCTCAAGCGGCCTTCTTTCATCTTACCTTGTATGCAGTGCAACTTGCACCTTCAGTTGAATGTGATCGTCACACATCCATCTTAACATGCGCATTATTCAACACTCATCTTGTGAATGTGGTTGACATTACGAGCTCAGCATTTGATCATTTATAGCGTTGTTGGTCTTACAACTGTTTTATAGAACTGACATGTCACTTTGATAGGTTTCCTCTCATCATATAACACTCTGATGATACTTCTTCATTGCAACTATCTGAGTGTAGATATTTGGCATCGAATTCCTGTCTAAACTCATCTCAACTTCACTTTTCTGATACTAGCTAAACCTGCAATATATATATATTCATCTAACTCCTACTTATCCTAAAATCAATTTTCTTTAGAGCATTTTTCCATAACTCAAGCTTTTTACTAACATCCATGTTAGTTTAGTCAATTCATACAATATGGTCAGCATATTATGCATCATGGATGAAAAATGGATATACACAGCTCTAATACAATGATTTAAATAGACCATAGGCTCATAGATAGCCATCAATTGCCTCAATGATATCGTCATGTTCAGACCTAGTACCTTTATTGGTCTTGTTTTTAACCGATAATCTCACTCCCATTAGCAATTGGCGACAAAAAGTTAGTGCCAAAAGAAGATACAGTAACAGTGCAGTAGATATCAAAATCAAAAGCTCATACATGGATGGAATCATGAAGCAACTGATGGAAGTGAATGTGAAGGAAAAAAGTGATCTACCAAAGGCAAGTGAACATCTGAGATGAGAAATCAGAGGTCCGTTACATTCTGTCATTTTTCCAAACATTAGTTTATGGCTCTGGTCAGAGAATCATTTAGAAAACTAAGGTCATTTACCTTTGCTATCTTGAGATGGAAGAATAAATCAGGTTTATGGGGTTTCTCACTGTAGGGATATCTATAAAAGCAAGTCTTTGCATTTAGTGTCTCGTATCAAAAATGAGAACTGCAGAATCCAAGTAGAGATACTTACCTAAAAATGTAGTATATTAGGAAAAAGGAAAGTACAAAGTATCCAACAAGTTTGCACACTTTTCGATTTGATTTCTTCTCAAACACCTAAGAAAGTAAATGGATTGTTAGACAAGCATTTGATAAAAGGAAATTATGAGAAAACATAGCATATCCTATAAGTACGCGAGACACAATCACAAACACACACGAGGTAACAACATAATATTATCACATGTGCTTACCATCTTGAACCGATCCATGGTCCCTGACATGATTCCTCTAGAAGAATCCATCTCATTCCCCTAATGGAAATGATCCAAGAAAGAAAAAGTTAACAAATAGTGTGTGAAAAAAATTTCAAAAACTAGCCGCCTTACTGAAAAAGCTAACTAATAGTGTACAAAAAAGATTCACAAAACTAGCCGGCTTACCACTCGGTCTAGCAGCCTGTTGTGGGTCTCCACCTCCTCGTGTATGTCACCTGTTAACTGTCCAAGTGCAAATATACTACTATCAATGCCTCAAATAACGTTTAAAAACACATAGCCAACATGCTGGAACTCCAAAACCAATATCATTAGTGCTTAAGAATTACACGTCACAAGACAACAGAAAGAACAGCTTTCATTTACATAGTTTTGAGCATCATGTCATATATTTTTTATGCACGTGCGCAACTTCAGTAGACAAAAGTTTTACAAGAATGCAAACAGCAAATGGAGCTCTGCCAGTGAAAGTAGCAACAAAATTTGGAGAATGACTGATTAGCCTCCCGAGGGTCAATGTAACCAACGACACGCTGTTTCTCCAACTTCCTGATTTCAGAGTCACTTGTATGGTGTAAGGAGAACATACCATGTTATACTGATAGTTGAACAAACTTGGTGGAAGAAAATGCATGACTCAGGCAGAGTCACACACACATCTTGTAATTTTTTGTCACTTGGTGTTTATATATGAAACTTTTTAACTTCCTAAAAAGATAACAGTAGCATCAGACAATGTGGTCCATAAGATGGCAATGAAATCAACCTTTGCCATGGAGACAAGCATGAAACAAGAGTTTAATCACAAACTATTAGTGAATTTGTCAGCATAACAATATGGCAAGCATCTTGTTCTCTCTTATTTTTTATTCGTTTTGTTAGGTTCACCTTCATGTATGGTGTTGGGACAAGGCAATTTGCAGTGTCAAAGTGTTAAAGATTGTTTTACCTTATTTTGCAGACGTGAACATCTAGTTTGTTTATAAGGAAATTGTATATGCAACGAGTCACCAAAATACACTGCAAAGAGATGATTCTTTTAGGATGAATATTCTAGATCCTTGCAACAACGATGGCGATTGTAAAGCCATATGTGGTCCTGAATGGTCAAAAATTACTTGTGTTGATGGAATTTGCTATTGTAATGAACTCAAATTAAGACATGATAGAAGGTCAAAGAGAACCAAAGAGAACATTTTATCTTATTATTTGAGTAAATTAAATAATAAGAAATATTGTTACTATTATTCTCTTCTATCCCTTCATTCGCCTCCTCGAATAATTTTATATAATTATTATATTTTAATTTGTCATAAAAGCTAAGATGTTGAGATAGATGCTCCCCTTATATGGACTTGGGTAATCCATGGATGGTCTCCTTATATGGTTTTGGACAATCCTCCCCTTACAAGCTAGCATTTGGGGTTGAGTTAGGCCCAAGATCCATTTCTTTACATGGTATCAAAGCACGACCCATCTCACCCGATGTTCGGCCTCCAAATTAAATTGCCCACGCACCAGAGATAGAAGATCTCCCTTATATGGACTTGGGCAATCCATGGATGGTCTACTTATAAAGACTTGGGCAATCCTCCCCTCACAAGCTAGCTTTTGGAGTTGAGTTAGCCCAAGATCCATTTCTTTACGGTCATCATATTGCAGTAATATGTCAACCATCTGGGATCATCCTTCGCTGACACCTCACATAAGGATTGAGCGATAGCCCTTGAAGATGAACTGTATTTTTCTTCTTAGCCAATAATTGTATAAGTTTGTAACTATCAAGATTCCAGGCAAGGCAAGAGCACTTGGTCAGGTAGGTTAAAGATAAGATGCCATGCATGTAGGCCATATTGCTCTTCAAAAATTCTAGCTTTTGGTTTTATTTTTTCTGCAGCAATAATGTTCACCTTAAATTCTACCTAAATTTTGTGACAGTTACTCTGCAGATCCAATGACATTTAACTCAAAGAGTTTCAGCGATGAACAATGTTATTGAAAGTCATATCGTTGCTTAAAGTGATGAAGTGAGGTGAAGCAACGGTTAGCACTTCATGGGTGAAGCCACGTGCTTCATAGAAGTGAGTGTTTCAACAATGACGTGCTAAGTTATCTCAAGGGGAAGTTAGTTCTTTAGATCACAATTTTAAGGAGTCGGATCAATACTGACATTATAGTATATTAAATACTGAAATTTGTTATTTTAATTGCAATTTGAACATTATAATGCTAAATTCGTATATATTTGGTATTTTTTAGTGTTGTGAACTGTGTGCTTCATTTCAAAGAATTGTGAGCTTCACTTCTCGCTTTTCGCTTCAAGCCCTATGGACATTGTCATTTCAAACAGATGAAGCTTATAGGTGACAATCAGGCTGCATTCATATTGCCTCAAATCCAAAGCCCACGAGTTCAAATGCTGAATTTGAGGGCCAACGCACTTCTTCTATTCTTATTAAGTTTCGTCAATAACCGATTTTATGCCTGGGAATGTCTAGAGATTTCTACCTCAATTTTATGGTTGTGCAAGAAATAATGAAACATATAGGGGTGGATTGTCATTTCATTAGGCAGAAGATCGAGTCTAGATGCATTGTCACCAGCTTCTCTTGGTCCAAATAACTAATTGGCAGGTGTTCTTACTAAGTCCCTCAGAGGAGCTCAGATTGAATACGTTTGCAGCAAGCTTGGAGCATATGACATATATCTCCAACTTGAGGGGGAGTGTTAAGATATTGCTAGATAGACTCTCAAGTTTAGGTGTATGTCAGATATACTGTCAAAGCTTGTAGGTAGAAGGTGTGATTTCAAGGAGACACTCATGACTTATTTGTTTAGCTTTGTGTACATATTTTAGGTGTAATCTATCATTTTGAGTATGAAGTGAAATACTCTTACATTTTAAAAAATAATAATGTTGATGAACTTAGTTAGTGGCTTAGTGCACCACCACCAAGGATCATGTACAACATAACTATAGTACCAACACCAAGATAAAAATATTCTTCGTACTTCCTACATAATATTCCTTGTATTATTATTATTTACCGCATAACAATCTCTTCATTATTATTAATTGTATAATCAATCCTTGCGTTATAAATTTTTTCAATAAAATTTACAATCCACACATGACTAGTATGTGAACCAAACAATCTCTAAGTAAACTCTAGAGGATAAACTTTTGGCACTCGCTGAAAATTCCACTTAATTTCAAAGGTAACCAAGCTCGCACAGAAACCACAGCTACACAGTGTACTGTATGCTCTAAAACAAAGAGAGGGGTAATATAGAAAAGGGGGGAAGAAGATAAACGAAGCATAGCAAAAACTTACTTTCTTTAAAAAGCTGACTCTGTCTTGTAAGCTATCCACAGCTTTGTCATTGTCTTGTTCATCAATATCACGGGGATAGGAAGACGAAGCCCTTATACCACCTTCCTCAATACTATCATAGTTATCAAAGAGAGCAGCTCTATGGGCTCGATGATCCCTGCGGACAAAGAAGTTCAAATGCAATATCTAAGGCCATCAGACAAGAATAATAGTACATGTGCTAGCAGTCAATAAGGTAACTACATCTATTTCTTTGCTGTGCATCTCATTGTACAAGAGCCCCCTAGGGTGATAACTACCAACCATAGAAATAAAGCCTTTGATGATTTAGATTAAGTTGAGCCTCGCATTCTGTCCCTCTTTTAAAATAATTAATTTTGAGGTAGTGGCAAGAAAGTGCTTTCATCTCAGGCATATGCAGAAATGAGAAAGTGTACAAGTTTTAAGTCCAAATAACATAAATTAGATGTGAGCCCTTTATACGCAATATCAGGAGCAATCCTAGCACAAAGTGCTTGCGCATGAATGCACACCCTAAAGAAGAAACAATTTATACCACGACCTAACCCCATATAGAGAGAGTATTGGATCGAATTTTTACTTTCCAAAATCAATGTTACATGGATCATTCCCTTGCCTTCATGTACCCATGTCAAACATTTGATAGATTGATTCAATATGGGTACATCATATGAATTCTTCAAATTACACTACAAGTTAGTAAAAACTGCACGTTCCCATTCTAAATACTTGCATTTCTCTGTATTTGATAGATGCCTATAGCTTGGTTTCATGTATCACAACTCAAAATATATTAACAAGCATTTAAAAACTACTAGAGACCTTGACAACTAGACGAAGTGTCGCAAAATATCAATCAACTATGTCCATCCCAAACCAGTTTGGATTGACCATATGACTTCTCTATATCCATTACATAATTTTTGACAAATCTATGATTCAATACATGACTTTTCATATTATGCGTTCTCTTTCTGAGTAATCAAATACATACTAGGTATTTTTCCCCAAGTGTCAAGGGCCAAACCAAATATTGCTTCTTCAAGTACGTCATTGTTACACCCCGTAAAAGTTAACGATTAGTAAGCGTACGCGTGGATTTGCGATAAATAAAGGGAGTACGACGCGTGTAGAGAAGTCTCGGAAGTCGGGTCGAGCGAGGCCAGGCTACGAAGGGCCAGCGCAACGCGGGATCCCTGGCGCACAGGGGAGCGCGGCGCGGCACTAGGGCTGCTGCGATGGCTGGCCCGAGGCGCCTCCCTAGTCCACCGCCCTTATATATATATATAGCCCTTGACTTCATTTCATTTCAATTTCAAATTAAACACACGACCAGAGAGAGAGAGATACGAAGGAATCAAACATTTTTCGTTCGCTTACGCTGCCAAACACTGTCCAAATTCAAATTAACTTCGGGTATCGAAGTTCAAGCCCGCAGGGAGCATTACTACGGAGTTATTTTCATGAAATTCGCCCAGCGAATCGTAACCCCGCCGAGTAGAAATTGTCAGAATTGCTCCAAACTAATTTTTATACGATCACAGGCTTCAATAATACGATTACAGTTGGGAAGGGCTGTTGAATACAGATTGAAACTCACCGGTTAGACAGAAAGTCGGCACTTGAGGTATGTAAGGCTATCCCTTCGGCAAGTTACGTCCGTCGTAAAGTTAGTACGACCCGTGTGTCTATAGTACTTCAGAATAAACCCATTGGTGTCAGCTGTTATAAATTGAATTGAGTCTATGGTGACATAATAGTAATTCTTGTCCGAGTTAGTGATCCGACGGTGCCGAGTGGAAGGGCCGTCGCTCAACGGATAAAAGTTACTCTAGGGATGACAGGCTGATTTTCCCCAGCTAGAATGGTCTTACTTCGATGTTGAGTAGTTAGATGTTATCCCATACAGAGTTCCATTTGTTGAGGCTGCGAGGGCCATATTGAGTTCCATTTATTGAGGCCGCGAGAGCCATACAGAGTTCCACTTACTGAGGCCGCGAGGACCATTTTGAGTTCCATTTATTGAGGCCCTAGTTCCATTTACTGAGGCCGCGAGGGCCATATTGAGTTCCATCAGATTGAGGTCGCGAGGGCCATATTGAGTTCCATCAGATTGAGGTCGCGCGGGTCATATTGAGTTCCATCAGATTGAGGCCGCGAGGGCCGTAATGAGTTTCACCAGATTGAGGCTGCGAGGGCCATCCCGAGTTACAGTATACACACCATCCTTAATACTCAGGTAGTAAGGGTGGACCTTGTTTGTACTTGCCAGGGCTTATGGGGGCCCAGATAGGTTATTCTGTATTGTTTGTACCTTCCAAGCTTATGGGGGTCCGGTTAGGTTCTTGTTTGCTTATATAGACTTGTTGTTTAGATAATTCAGACAGTGAAGGTATTCAGGTTAAATCCTTACTCTCTTCCTTTAATTACTACAGTTTTACCAGCTTTCAGTCAGTTATTATCTTTCTGCCTTACATATTCGGTACATGTTGTACTGACCCCCACCCGGAGTGCTGCATTACTTGCCTGCAGGTGCGGATAGACACGGTTCAGTACGTTCCTAGCCTCCGGTTGAAGTCAGTAGTTTATTCAGCTCCTTCCCTCCGGAGTTGAAAGTTAGTAGAGGTTTGTACTTTTGATGTACAGTTTTGGGTAGGTCGTGGCCCTGTCTCGACCATTATATCACTCCTAGAGGCTTGCAGACAGTTGTACATTCCCTGTGGTTAGTTGTTGTTGGCCGTGTGGGGCCCGTGTATACTTTATTTCTTGTGTTGGTCGTGTGGGGCCTTGTTTAGCTGTTAGTTGGCGGCCTTGTCGGCCATAGCGTAGTTTAATGCCCGATTTACTTTTCAGTTATAACTAGACAGCATGGAGGTCTTGTCAGCCCGCATAGGATCCCTGTTATTGCGTTGTTGTAGTCAGCTGTCTTCTCTTACAAGTGGCCTTGTCGGCCAGAGGTTGTACTTACAGCCGAGATATAGCTTGTTCATTTCTTGAATTAGGTGTCAAACGTCCCCCAGTCCAGTCAGGTTAGTTCAAACTAGTATGGCACCAGGTGCCAGTCATACCTCCCAAGGTGGGGCATGACAAACTCTTTTTTCTCCTTTTGTCATATACCCCTCTTCAAATGTCCAAGTTTTTTAGCAGCAAACATTAAAGACACAGAAAAAAGAGCATTCACTTGGAACACAGGAAATCATATCATGATAACTAAAATGCAATTCTTTCTTATGTCTTCCATCTACTAACCCCAGACTAAGCTTCAATCATATATCACAATACGCGCTGCAAATATCCAATTATTTCTCAAAGTTATGCATAATGAAATCTATCTTAATGCATTTAAACTGGCATCTCAATCCATCAAAGTATCACAATCATGTATTATTCTTTCCAGGCATTTAGCCAAATCTTAACATTGGTAAACTGATCTTAAGCATCTATCACACAAAGGTTAACTGATTTCCTCTTTCAAGCTTAGACAAGTTTCTCATTTTATGCTGCTACTTATGTACCGAAGAACCTCAGTAACTATGCAAAAAGTAAATGCAGAATAAATAATCAATACAAGGATTTTTACGTGGAAAAACTCCCCTCAAAGGAATCAAAAAAACCACAACCTACCTCATAGAATTTTCCTCTCAAATTACCACTAAATTTGAGTCGCTATTTTAGGTTACAATTCTACAACCAAGGGACTACCTCATATACCTTCCCCTCTACAATTCTCCCTAATCGTAGCTACTTCTTCTGAGACTCTACCCAGTCAACGAAGCTCTCACAACTCAAACACCTATTCCAAATTCACTAGGAATGTAAAGGTTACAACTTAAACTCAACGAATCAAACTAGACAACAAGAACTATTATAATAAATTTGGATAGGAACAGGTTCTTTTGTCATTGTCAGTTGACTCTCTCTCACACTGAAGAGACTCTATGATAAGACCTCGCTCTTGTTCTCTTCTTTGTATATGAGCTTTTCTCTATGTGGACGTCTTCAATAGCATCAATGTGACGTTTTATATAGGAGTATGAATGGCCGCTTCTTGTTCTCCCAATACAACATGGATTAGGTCAAGTCCAAGAACCTAATCCGTGTTTGACTTGATTTGCATCTTCTTTTCACGTGTCAGCCTTCTCCTATTTCCGAAGTTTCTTCCATATGTGAAAATATGATAATGTTTCCATATTCTTTCTTGTTCTTTGTTTTATTGAATTAGCCGTAATCCTAATTCCTCAATGAATCCTTAAATGCACTTGAAATCTGTTTTGCTCTCGATCAATAATCTTCCTCCAGACAACTATGAAGGACCTGGTTCCTTCACTTCTCGCAATGTACTCTTGTCGGCAGCTCTTGTAGTAGACATTTTAAGGAACTGGTTCTTCAAAAGCTCAATGTCATAAATACTACCGGTCCTTACTTGAGACATGTTTAATATCTGGTTCTTGCATCATGTTTGTTATGTCTGTTAATCATTCATATTGTTAGCATAGCTCATAGCTCTCCAGCTCACATAACTCCCCCCGAATTCATATAACTCATGGCTCTTAGCTCAACAAAGTTCTTGTTTCGACATACTCTTTTAAAAAAGTATTTCAACTGCTCTCAAGTATGTTCCCATGCTTTCTGAGACTGAACTATTCGACTAACTTCCCAAGGCGATGATTTAACCTGAGCCAAAAAAGCACAGTGGCATCCGCCTATCTTTTAAGAAGCACATATTACAAAAGCAAACTGGAGCCACAACAATCATGTCAAACTACAAAAGGTCACATGAAGGTGCCACTGAATAAATAATCCCTCCATCCCAGAGTTTACTATGATTTCCTTCTTTGATGTCTGAACATCGCTTTTTCCAAAGATTGACATTTTCATTCCAAATTTACCCGTAACTTTAAATCCTTTTATTTTTAAGGGCAATGGTGAAATCGACATGAAAACTTCCACTTCTAATTTTGTGAAAAATCCAAAGTGCCACTACATCTTTAAATTTAAGAACAAAAAAGAGTCAAAAAATGCTCTTAATGTATTAGAAATGGCTCAAAAAATTCCCTCCTTCCACCTATATGGTCAAATTTCCCACTGTTTCTACCTATTACATCAAAATGGCCCTTAACGTATTATAAGTTCAAAAATGCCCTTCTTCCACCTTGGGTCAAGTTTTTTTCCTAACATTATTTTCAAACTTAAAATTGGTCCATATAACGGCACAATGTATATTGGGTCAAAAGTGCCCTCCTGCCACCGATTGGATCAAATTTGCCTCTAACGTTATTTTCAATTAAGCCACAAATTTGAAGTAAGATTAAATGCCATCTCTAATAAATTGTTATTCAAAATTTCCTTTCAATATAGTAAAATACAGGAACTAACTGATATTTCATTTCATAAATGGTTAAGTACCAATTTAGGGAACAAATTTTAGTATTTCTTGTTGATTACAAAGCAACTCCAAATTGCAGACAGCAAAATTGCATACAAAATCACACTCTCAAGTTTATAAAACATTGGTATAAATTAGCTAATCAAAATAATATAAACCTAAAATTAGAGCATTCAACTCAATTAACATATTAACATGTCCAGTTGTTTTGAGTCTAAATTCAGATATACAGTTTCGCATGTAAATTACCGACCATTTTCCAAAAAAAACGTCTGTTCTATTTCAACTTAGTCTACATCAAATCCTCTCTGTTGATTATTACCGATATTAATGATCTTAACAGAGTTATGTGGAAACCTTGATATTATAACTTCACCAAGTCTAGCACAATTAGAGAGGGAACCAGAATAGCACCAGCTATTTCTTTAACCTGAAATGGACCGATAAACATTCTATTCTTTCTTCAAGTTTAGTGTTATGATATCCTACGATGAACTTTCGTGCAGACTAACTCCCTTCCCCATTCTCCTTGGACAAGGGACTTCAAATCTTCACGTCAAAGCCCCAAAAAATATAACTGATCAAATTTGTTTGTCGTATTGAGATTCTTTTTCATTTTTAATGTCAATTAACTTAAATGGAGAGTCATAACATCACTGTAATTGCGAAATCAATATTCCCTATAGCATTTGAGAATGTTAATGTCGTGAGATAACCCCGAAATTTCCTGCACAATTTTGAACTAACCATGTCCTTGAAAAGGAGGAGGAACACAAGCTATTCTCTCTGTCTCATTTTATATGACAGTCACTATTAGGGGAGTCTACCGTTCTCTTTTACCATATTCTCCTCAAGAGATTTTTCGATACATTCAACAATTAATTTGCACTACACATTATGTACTCCCCAAAGTTTGTTTCAACATAATTAATCAGGACATCAATGTCATATTCACCAAAAAATTAGATGCCTTAACTATATTCTTCATTCTTTTTGGCAGGAGGGAGTATAAAGTACAAATGCACGACAACGCAAAAATACTCTAAACACTTCCATCAACTTACATTCAAGTTCACAGATAACCTTCCAATGGCATGTATCTGATTAGAGCAAATGTATACATGTTATGAATAGTGGAACAGCCAATCGAAGAGACTTACCTCCGATAACTCATTGCAGAAACCGCCGGTCAGTTCTCGCTGGTGATCCGATTGAAGTTATGCATACACGGAAAATAGAAGATTCTAGAAGTCGAGAAGACGAAATTGCGAGTAGAAATCTATAATTGGCACAAGGATAACTGCATTTTGGGGCAGCAAAATGCAGATCTGGAAATTTTCAGTGGGAAAAAATTATATACTTTTTTGAGTGATTATAGAGAATGTTTAAGGTGTTGGGAAAAGCAGCTGGAATTTGAGTTACAATGGCGAGAGAGTAATATTGCGGGTCGGTGCCCATTGGCGAATTCCGTAATTAAGTACTAAAAATATGTTAATTGTAGTATTAAATTTAATTCTAAATAAATTATATGCATTCGAAAAAATATATATATACA
>JACEIK010000261.1:141205-154193 GCA_018107945.1 Datura stramonium
GATGTAGTCGAAAATAAATATACCGATGGATAAATTAGAGCAACACGCATTTGTACCTCTTATGAATTCAAATAGCACATTGCCTGTGCTTGAACATAATATGAATCCTTGTACTTTCTACCACTGCCAATGTGAATCCCATTTCTAATCCAGTCTTCTCGATGAATCCAGGCATCCCTACTAATATCAAGAATTCCAAGGATCTGCAGAGAAAATATGAGTGTGTCGAAGTAATACTAATTCTATAGAGTCCTCATACAAACTTAAAAGTGAAGCATGATACAGGATTTGGTTGAATAGGTATCACCTAATGCATGATTAAAAGAAAATGGTCTCAACAAGATAAGTACATTTTTAGCCTCCTGGATATAGCAATTTCAAATTGATCTGGTGATTATTGAAAAGAAGAATTCTACCAAGTGTAATAGCGTACCACTTAGTCTTCTTCAGGAACTGAGATTATTAAACAAAAAGCACGACAAAATACAATGCTTGTTCCTCTAAGGCTCCTGATCTTGAACTGAGAGATATTATTCATAAATTATGCACCAAAATAGGTTCAATGACATAATAATCTGTAGCACCAACTGTACTTTAAACCATGTAGCTGGAGTAATACAGGCCAGGTGATGCAATTAGCAGCTCTGTTGCGCTGTTCAGACTCTTCAGTGCTATTTATATCATTATAGTGACAAAAACACACTTAAGGTAATGCTATAATAGATATAGCTATTATTTATCAACTCCTTTTATTCTTTTTTATAACTGTGGTGTGAGAGCTCTCTTGCCTGCTTATTATTTACCATCTCCTCATAATTTCTTGTACAAAGCCAAAAATTGTATCAAAGTCCTACTACCAGAATGTAGGATTTAGCTGTTAAAAAATAGTGTGATGGACATTAAGCAGCACCGCTGATAAAAATAGTGTATACTTACTGCTCCGCCTTTCCATGATACAAATGCTGGATTTGTTCTCGATTGCAAGACCTAATATATGTACATACAAACGTAAATGTAAATTCCAGAGAGCAACTTACTATATAAAAAGAGAATAAAAAATGAGAAGAAAACAAAAAAGATCACAGTATGGGCCCAAAATAAGGATGGGCATCCATACATAATAGTTTCTATTGCACTTATTCAAGAGCCAAAGATTCTTCAAAGTTTCATTGCAAATATTTACCCACATGTTCGATTTTATATGTGTATACCAACGAGAGGATTAGTTGGCGAAGGAATTTACATACAGGGAAAAAATGGCAACGACGACAATTACTACGCTTTATCCGAGCAAGTTGGTGTCGATTATATGAATTTGAAACGGAACAAATAACATTTCAGAATTGTCACTTAGCCATTTATTCCATATATGTATCCTAATTAGATTGTTTTATCTGTCAGAAAGAAAAAAAGAGGAAAAGAAGGAACATAGAAGAAATTTTCTAAGAGGGTATTTGTGTAAAGCTTATAAGTTTTGGCTTATCTACGTATTTGGTAAATACTAAAAGTGCTTATACGCCAAAATTGGCCAAAATTCATAAATTAATCACCCCCAACATATGGCTTTCAGCTTATAAGCATTTCGGTTTTGACAAGAACTTTTACTATGTAATTCCAAATACTTTTTGATCCCCATAATACCCTTCTCATAACAAAACTCCTAACTCCTCCTTCATTCCCTTTTCACCATTTGTTCTCCTCCCTTTTGCACTTAGGTCTATTGCATTTATCACAAAATAATTTACACTTACTAAAATTAATCCTATCTAATCAATTTGAGTAAATTGATGCATAAGTTAATGTGTAGTTGAATCAATTAGAATTTAGAAACTTGCAATAATCAACTCCTTTTCTTGAAAAAAAGAAAAGGCTCAAGGTGCCAAATAATCAACTTCTTTTTAGTGTGAACAACTTCAAAGCATTTAAGTCATTTTAAAAGATAAAGTGATTATCAACACTTTTTCACCAAACATATCAACGGCTTATTTATAAAATCAATTTTAACACTTAAACGGCCTTATTAGTAATTGATGCTTATCAGATAGTTTCAATCAACTAAGTCGAACAGGCTCTAAATTGTCATCAACAAGTGAGAGCAAAAGAGGTGCATGTTTTCTAAGGAAATACCGACGAACTTTCATATATTCGTTTTTGCATTCTCCTTTCCCTTTTCCATTTGTTTTCCCCATTTATGGCCTTCAGCATGCTAAAAACAACCTAACCATCTGAAGGATATATTTGAAGAGGCCAAACACATAATGAAATCTTAGGATGATAATGGGGCAGGACTGATATAAAATCTATCTGATTAAATCAAGAAGCCGGACATATGCATCTGGCAAAGAGAAGATATAAAGGTACACGAGATTGTTCGGAAATGCATATTGAAGAATGAACTAACAACTATAATAGAAAGAGATCAAAAGCTCAAAACTTACCTCCACAGTATCAATTGCTTCATGTGAAGGGATTGCATGTAAAACTCTGCATACGAAAGAGAGCAGTTAGCATAAAAGCATACTAGTGATCTCCTAAACCATTGGTATAGCTTAGAAAATTGTAAACATTCTATTTATTAGCACTTACCTAACAACATATCAAAATGTAGCAGTCCAGTTATATAGTCAAGTTATGCTTTTAAAATCTTCTAAACAGAGGGTGAAATATTCATTGATTATATGTATATACAATTATGTCCAACTTCTAGCAATTGGAGCATGTTTCTTTTTCCATTTAAATTTAGGCAAAACTAGACTTGAAACAAACCTTTCCTCCACAGCAGGAATGAGACCATAAATGGATGCAGCTCCACCAATCTGGAAAATTTATAAATATCACGTTTCGAACCACATGATAACAACTATAGGTTGAATGTCCAAATAACCAACCAGTTGCATGCTGCAAAATAACTTTCTCTGTAGGTCAATACGCCCTGTCAATTGTATGAAACAAGGTTCAGAAAGAATACATACAAATTCTACCACATTATAGAATAGATTACTATTATCACCTGTCAAAAGAATGCTCTTTGTAATAGCTTCAGCAAGTCCAATATTATCTTCTTTCTTTGGCTTTGTTTGGAAAATTGGGTAGCTCTCCCACATCGGATATGCACCACCACCAGGGAAGTCCATGTGCCATGTGTCCTCAAGCATATCATCATAATCGTTAAACCTATGTAGATGCAAATGCAATTACTGAGCACAGAAGGAGAGAGAAAGGATTTTTTTTTAGGGTGAGAAAGGATTTAGTGGCATCATATGTACTTAACTTACCAAGAGCGGGGTGGAGGAGGATAGACATCTGGAACCAAAAGCGTTGGGTAAAATAAACCCATTGGAGGAACCTGTATCAACAAACAATCAGGCAGAAAACACTTAATATCAAACCTTGTCGATTCAACGGTTCATTTTTATCAGCGAGTACCAAATCTGCCTCTTTCTATTGAAATACAGATGGGTTTAGATACTGTAATAGATTTGGCTAATTGTTAACATGGGATCTCATGTTTTAACAGAAAAATCATGTCACAATTGCTCACATGAAATCTCAGCTTCAATTGCAAAAGCATGTCATGATTTAATTTTGGATTTTTCTTTAAAATATGATTAATAAAAAACTTGTTTGGATTAGACAATGCAAGTTGTCTAACCATGACAAAAAACACTAGCACTCCCTTATAAGCAATAACCTTGTGATCTATTGCAATTGAAACTATTGCCCCAGAAAGTTATGAGGCATAAGCAGAATCTATCTTCGAAAAGTTAGAACGTGAAAGTAAAACAAATGGCATTAATACAAGAAGATTTTGAAGTTAAGAGGTATACATTAAGAGCAGTCAGCCTTGTCTTATGGGATCCAGGTGGCATTCCATCTTCATATGAATTTACCATAGCAACAGCTTCTACTTCCCCCTCCTGGACGGTGGAATAAATTAAACATTTAGGTGTTCATGTAAAGATGCATCAACTTCATAACTAGAGTTATTATAAACGGTGCGAGATTACAATAGAAGGTTATAAATCGAACAAATAGACTGAAGATCATCCTCTTGAAAATTGCTTCTGCTACTGCTAATTTGAATAATAAACAGTTTAGTTGTAGGCGAAGTCTACTTTATTGACATTGAATTTCTGTTAGAAAGTTTAGGTTGTTGAGATATTTTAGGTTTATAAACTTTTTAAATTATGCAGATTTTGTGTTTTAGTTGGCTTTTTAAAGCCCTCCTATGCTTAATAAAAATAGAGAGAGACATTTCAATCAATACTTTTAACCATTTTTGCTGCACTATCTTTTAAAAACCAACACATCCACTAATTCACTCTATTCATCCCAAGGACATTTTTGGATATGCATTCCCAGCTTCATACGTTGATTACCAAAGTGAGGAATATCCAGTATGTTTCCAGCATATAAATGTTAGAAACCTTAAATTTGTATTTTTTAAAAAATTTAGGAACTCACTTTGATCTGACAGTAGGACTCCTTGAGTCTGTTAAGCATCAGCAAATCTACAGGCTTTGATAGGGCATCAGTCCGAATCGGTGGCCATGTTTGATGATGCCTCTGAGTCCAGAGAAGGCATCTTGATATATCCTGTTAGAATTTAAAAAAAGAAACAGATATTTTGGCTAAGAAAGACGAAGGCCAATTAAAAATCATTGAGAAAAAATTGAAGAGAGAGAAGCCGAGAACTTAATAAATTGCTTCAAGCTTGATGCTGTTTCAAGCTTGATGCTGAAATGTGTGACCATCTCATCTAAAAGCTTAAGCTATTAGTGAGAGCACACTTCTAGTTATTTAATTATATTATATCTCAACAATTGAAGACTAAGAGAACCCAGGTTTTTCCAAAAATATCCCTAA
Source organism: Datura stramonium (assembly GCA_018107945.1). Lineage (NCBI taxonomy): Eukaryota > Viridiplantae > Streptophyta > Magnoliopsida > Solanales > Solanaceae > Datura > Datura stramonium. The sequence continues at coordinate 146,072 of JACEIK010000261.1, forward strand.
AGCTGCTCCCTTTGATTATGATTACAAAGAAAAGACTGCTTCCATTTTGCTACAAAATCTCTTGATATTTTGGAACGTAAATGAAGAGATCAAAGGGATTATGAATTCCTTGTTATTGTATCAGCTGGTAGTTGTTACTATGTTCAATTTAGGGTTCTTAGCATCTATCTTGAAATTCTTGAATTATTGCTATCTTTATTTTGTTTTCTTTAAAATTCTGTTTTTAGCTGCCGCAATTTCTTTAATCTTCTTTATTAGATTCTTGAACACCCTTAGGCGATTCTTATCCGAAAGATAGTTCAACGATCTCTTTTTTATCAAGAAAATTTCCAAATCGGTCTAAAGATCTACATGGTGAAATAAGGTGCAAACTGCAAAGAGCAGAGTAAAACAGACATTGGTACAAGAAATCTATGAGAATAATTTCAAAAGCTATAAGTAAAGCATGAAGTAAAGCCTCAGACAACTAGTACGAAAAGCAAAGGGCACAAACAGAGGAGAAAAATGTATATAATCTGACATGGCGGTGATAATGAGTTAAAGCCATGAACCAAGTTCAGTGTAATTAAAGACAATTTCCAAAAAGCTTTAACATGAAACAGAAATACAGTGAGAGATAGAGATACTATTTGATCTATCGGCCAGCACAGTCAGAAGGATAACTTTACAAATTTTCATGTATACGTGACAAACAAAACCTTAGGTACACTTAAAATAGAGTCAGCCCAGCAAAAAAGAAAAAAAGGAATTTCCTGAAAAATATTAGGGTTAAGAAAAAAACACCATTGGTCCACTAGGGAGGAGGTTTAAGTATCTTAGAGAGGTTAGAGTAATATTAACAATTAGAAAGATACCAAACGGTGGAGAAGAAAAGTTTGTTCCTGTATATAAGAACAAGGATAGTTAAGTTTGTGATAATTATCGTGATATTGAACTTTGCATCATACGATAGATTTTTGGAAAAAAATTATAGAATATAGACTTGGGAATATTACAAAGGTGAAACCAGTTTGGATTCACCAGCAATAGATCTAAGATAGAAGTAACTTTACAGGAAGAGGAAAATTAACCCTGCATGATAGATAATTGACCTAGAAAAAACATATGATAGAGTGTCAGGAGAAGTCCTTTTGGTGGGTGCACGAGAAGAAAGAAACATATATAAAACATTACTCACTCCATTTCAATTTGTTTGTCTTACTTTCCTTTTTTAGTCTGTATTAAAAAGAATGTCGCTTTTCTTTTTTGGCAACTCTTTAATTTCAACTTTCTACATGCATGTTTAAGACCACAAGATTAAAGGATATTTTTTTACATTCTATATATCTTTAGTTTAAGACCACAAAATTTAAAAGTTCTTTTTATTTTCTTAAACTCCGTGCCAAGTCAAAACCAGACAAACAAATTGAAACGAAGGGAGTAATATCTCACAAAGGACATGTATGAAAGAGCAGTTACAACTTACAAGTGTTAGAACTGCGAAAGGAGAAACAAAGGAGTTATCACTGTGAGTTTACCCTAGGGATATGTCTTGAGTTCGTACTTAATTACCACAATTATGGATGAATTAACAATAACATAGATAATGAGGTTTTGGTACATGCTATTTGCAGATGATATTGCATTAGCAGATGAAATCAACTATGGAGAAGCAATTTGGAGGTTAAAAGATTAGGATATGTAGAAATAAACAAAATATAATGCATTTCATATTTAAAACCTTATAATAACATTGAAGGTGAAGTGATATTAGATGCGACTGTTATATTCATATGCAAATATTTTGGATATCCGGACTCAATCTTCTACGAGAATGGCATGATAGATAACTATGTAACACAGAATTACAATGAGATGGTTGAAAAGGAAGATTGGTGAGGGTACAATTATGCGATAAAAAGATACCTAACAAAGTGAAAGACAAGTACTATTGAACAATTATAATAGCAATAATGTCATATAGGTGTCGTACAAACACAGATGTTAAGATGCACCATCATACTGGATTGGATAAGAGTAAAAATAATCAAATCCTGACAGAGGATGCAAATAACACAGAAAATATACTGAGATGTCCTCGAAATGGTCTGCCCATGTCCTTTGTAGACCTATAATCTCTCAGAATCAATATACAAACTTAACTAAGACTCTAAAACAGAACACAATGGAAGCAACGATCCATAAAGGTGATACTAATTAATTGTGATTTTTTCATTATTGTTGGTATATTTATATCAAATGATAAGTGTGTTATTTAGAGAATTTCTAGTTTTGAGAAACCCTAATTTGCCTTACAAGACAAGGACTAAAAAGGTCTAAAGAGAGAGGAATGGATATAAGGGATTCATAAAGTCGGAACAAACTAGTTTGGCATTGAGGTGTAAATGATTGACTAATTGAACAAGGATAAGACATGAATGTATTAAAGTCAGTAATATTAAGGTACTCTTAAGATTGTTAATCTTTGAGCTTATATCAATTTCTCTATGCAAATCCCTCTTGAGTTATCAAGCATAAGCACAGCCTATTGACAGCAAAAATATTCAACAGAAACATCCGATTAAACAAGCAGTCGATTATATGCTCACACTACTTAAAAAGGAAACTCAGATGGCATAAAAGATAAAAAAAGAATTGAGCTTCTTGACTTTTCCACTCCGCAAAGTAAAATCCATACTTTTCACTGAATGCTCACCTCTCCACCAAAACGTAAAGATATCTGTGTTGTGGGTAGAGCCACTCCATCCTGTCCAACAGCATCAACCATTAGCATAGGGACACATGGAGGATCAGCATAAAGGTTCAAAAAGACCTTTTCAGGGCGTTCTTTGTTAAAAAACATAAGAATATCACAGAATTCTCTGTGCTTCACGATTTAAGTAACAGCATATGTATAAACTGTAGGTCATCTACATAGATAACAAGGCATTGGCAGAGCAATTGGGGAGACCAAGGGGTGGTTGCCCCTGATATTCTTGCTCAAGTGACAGGATTCATGCTGAAGAGTAATCACAGCGAATTAATGATTTTAATGAAAGATATGGCAGATAGAATAGCACTCTCAGAATCCCAATTTTCTTGTATAATTTTAACCTAGTATCGAGACTATGGGTAACAAAAAAATTTGTTATACTTGGGTGTGCATCAATAGCATGGATGGTACTGGATGTATTAATCATGACTTGTCATAATAGGTGGCGAGAGCAGTTCGGAAAATCTATTAAAGAAATAAAGAGGAAAGTTACCATTACTGTGAGTCTTGACGCCTTAGTAACATGAATTACTTTCGGAATGTTATTTCCAGTTATAACCACCACCCACTTCCGCACACACAAGGAAAAACCCTTGCAGTACGCTTGTATCAAAGTCACTAGAATCCTTATCCTGGATCCCATTTCTAATACTGGAGTGCTATAAAAGAAGCTGTAACAGAAAAGGGGTCTCAACTGTAACTATCCAACTATATAGAAGGCAGAAATAAAGCAACCATACCTCAACACAGATAATAGATGTCACTTGAGCTCCCATGTTGACAATGCATGCTGTTGATAAACCATTTCCAAAAACTGCAGCAAGGCCTTCCTGGTTTAACCAATTCAAACAGAACGTGAATAACAAAAATGATTTCATACATTTTCATCCCTACTGTTCGATTACAAGGTACAGTTAGCACTTCCAGTTAGTTGTTTTCAGTGGTTTGCATTTTCCAAGAACAGGGGATTACATATGCAAGAGTAAAATTATCCTATCTCAACAAACTTTTTTACGCCCTCGAATGATTCTTCCTTAGCCCTCCTAAGGTAACTAAGAATATTTCATCAATGAGAACTGGCACAGAGTTCAAGAAAGAAAGGGGGAGACTTTTGAAACTTGTAGCATTAAACATGCCACAACATTCGTGTGGTTATAAAAGATCGTCATTTAGGGTAAAATAGAAGGTTTATGTTAATATTTCCAAACTTAGAAAATTGTCATTCTTTTTGAAATCAACTAAAAATTTGTCAGTCTAAAGTGGAACTAATGAAGTAAAAATTTTAAAAATCTTGTGATTATGATAAGCGTCAACTAGGAAAGAGAAAACATAACACAGATATGACACCCTAAGTATAGGATTTTTGGGGAGCAAAATCATTAATTTAAACAATACAGATATTTACTCACAGTCCCCCACCTCCTCCCACTATGCCCAACTTCAAACAAATAATTACTTTTAATAGATTCTGACCCTTCTTTTTTACATTTCATCAGGAAGTAGATGCCCATTAGAAAGCAAGTTGGGACCATCTGTTGAGCAAGTAATTGCTAAACGTAATGGTGTACAAGATAAATCTTCCTATTTTCCTTAATTAAACGAAAATAGAATGTATTAACTTTGATCTACATTAAATAGCCAAAAATCAACTTTTCAAAGTAGCTTAAAAGTCCCTTAGAAATCTAAATGTGATCCCCTTTTAGAAAGTGCAGCAAGCCTATATAGAAACTTGCATGAGGGTAGTAATACGTAAGGTCTTCTATGATTATAAATCTAAATGGCACTGCTTAACAATACATACCATACACACAAGTGTGCTTGGTTTTACTGTTGATTAGAAAGCATAGGACAAGCAATTATCAGATCTTCCTAAAAATAGAATGAAGAAGCAATCGATATATTTCAAAGTTCATGCTGTCATGTAGGTCGGTAGTTGAAAAAATTTCTGAACAGGTTAATAAGAATGAAGGTTTAGGAAACTTGTCACTTGTGTGCATACAATCACTTACATTAATTCCAAAAAAGTTCAGCAACATAACATCACCTGGTGGACTACTGCTGAACCGAAGTGTAAGTCACGCAATACGATAGATAGCATTTCCTTAATTTCTGCTTGCATAAACAACAAAAAGTGTTACATTTTTATAAGGAACAAGAAGTGCTATCTCAATGACGGAAAGGAGTGGTCATATGGTAAATTCACGATCAGATACAACAACAACGAGAACAACTATGCATTGTCCCAAACAAGTTGGGTTCGACTATATGAATCCTCACTGACCACATCTGCAGTCTTAGATAACTCTTTTACCTTGTTTGTGCCTGGACTATGAAGCCTCCTGTGAGCTTTTATGAAAGAAAAAGCACTTTCAGGAAATGGACATAAAACAAGCAGGTGAATAAAACATAAAAGATCCAAAGACCAGTTAGCCACTAGATTCCTTGTGATGAAGTACTAAGAGGATAATGAATGGTTTGATTGACGAGTCAGTGAAGGTGGTGAAATTTGAAAGTGTTTCCACGTGAAGAAAGTAAAATGCAGAACTTCTATGTCACCCACCAGCAGTGGCAAGTTAGCGAAGAAATTGACAAGAAATTAATGTTTTGTTCTTGTTCCCCTTTTATATAATTTGATGAAACTAAAACCTTTTTAAAATGTTATATCACTGCTGCAGTCCAATCTGGTTCATCTATCTGACCTAAGACATCCTACCAAAGAAATTAAAATGACAATCTGAGGAAACCATAGGGAAATTTCCTCTTCACCAAACAGTTGGGCATCTCCATGGATAACAATACCCTCTTTCCAAGTTCTTGCTCTGAATTCTGGTTTTTCTAATTTCAAATCCACGTAATGGATGAGTAGAGAAATTCACCGAGAGACCATTTTATGATGAGTCACTATCTTCAGCATTTGGAACGGCATGGAAATTTTAATGCTTGGAAAACTAGGGAAGAAAAGGGGAAGGTAGAGGATAAGTACTGATCTTTCCATTTCATCTTTTGGCGTTAACAGTAGGAAGAGGATGGAACATGGGGATATACTTTTCTTTTGGGCCTACAAATTTAAATTTCCCTTTCCTCTTCAATTTTCCCTCTTTTTATACTTCTGCTCTCCTTTCCTCACCTTTCCCGTTTCCAAAATCAGTGGAAACTAGACCAGAACAGCTCTGTGGATTCAGCTCAATCTATTGTCAATTAAATTGATTATCCTCATTTCAGTCTGCAGGACAGCACATATGTAAGAAAACACACTGTCACATTTTTTTAAATGATGGTGGTGTTCGGGCCAACTTGCCCAAACCTGAACTAATCCACCTGCTACAGCACACAAGCACAAATGTCAGTAAAACTGCCCACTAAAGCTGGAGCAGCTGGGGACTCCTACTGTCACACCCACATATATCTCTTGATAGTCCAATTAGTGGAGTATTTATTTTCTCTAGAACACTGAAACTTCACATTACTTCATCAACGTAAACATGTGTCCCATAGATGACACAATGGCATTTACAAATCAACTCAGGGAAACACATAAGAGACCTTATGCAGATGTGAATTAGCAAAGCTAGCTAGACTATGAGCAGCTAAATTCCAAGACCTAGTGGAGTATGCACCTTATAATATTTCTCCCAAATATTGCAGATTTGACCAAAATAACAAGATTCTAGCCTAAATATAAATTTACCAAAGTTCTGGTTTCAGACATAAAAAAATAAATAGGAAAAATAGTGTGTTATATACCACGATTGTCAAATGTCTCTGGAATAACAAGGATTGCAGAATACATGTTTCTCTCACGATGGGGAATATGCAATTTCTCAACCAAAATCCAATCCCAGATAGTATGCAGGTCTTCAAGAACCTAAAAAACTCCAAGTATTATATTAAAACAATGGTCACTAGAACTCTAGTTAATCTGAAAGAAGTTACATTTATGCATCTTTTGGAAAACCAACAGAAAAAATTTCAGAAAAAATTGCTGATGCTCAATGAAAAAATTGGAATGGGAAATCCAAAAACATTAATTTCAAAAGTAATTACTAAAGTCACAACTGGAAGAAGCAAATGCACATCTAATTTTCCATGCATCTAAAGAAATCTTGATACGAGATATTACCTGCTGTGTCGGGTAATGCTGAGATACATTCAGATGACCTCGGCGTATAGGACGGCGCAAGCAATATGGTTCAGTTGGGGATATTCTTAGCGCTTCCTCTCCACATATGTACTCTCTATATTTACGTTCACTGGAATTAGGATCAACCTTAATCTTGCTTTCCTTCAGAGTGGGGGACTCGCTGGTTTCGCCCTCTTTGGGTGCATCTTCTTCTGCTATTCCAACACATACTTACTCGTTCTTGAAATAAAGGTGAAAATAACAGAATAAACAAAATAAGCATGTTCTTGTATCATCTACTATTGAAAATCAAACAAAAGCTAAGCCAATCAGAAAATATCATCTCTCTGACATGGATGTTCTGATCAATGAGTAAATCTTTTATATGCACAATCGGTAGAAGCTGAATTTCCAGTAGAGAGATAACCAAAGATTCCTTAGTATTCAAAACAAAATGTTGAGAAAGAAAAATAACATTTCGAAGTCCACAATTTAAGATCAGGTAATCAACTATGGAAGAGTTGGCGTACAATATCCTTGTCATAGTGCTCATTGGTCATCCGAGAAGCTTGACACAGGAATATCAGATGATATCTAAATGCATAAGATCTTCCAGAAAATATGAATTAGACCACCCAGAGCAGAGCTTGTAGTTTTATAGAGAGGGAACCATTCGGCTGCTTTAGACATTAAAGCAGAAAACATTGTCATGCCAGCTGGAACATAGGGCTACTTGCCAATCAACTAACTGGCTAGAACATCACTTGCAAAAGAAGAATGAAGCAGTCTATGTATGTAGACTAAAAGAGTAACCAAATTCCATACAAAATATTGTGTATCTGTACATATAATTGGTTTACAAGAAAACTATACACCACCTGTAACATTCAGCATTGAGAGTGAAACAGCCAAACCTAAACGAATAAATGCTTCATTCAAAGAATGAACAGGTTACAGTTCTCACCTGTTGTTGAAGAATGAGGGACATTTTTCTCGAAAACATCAGTCCAAGTGAACACTGGCTCTTTCATGTTATTTTGCGGAGGATATGTGTCTACACGCCCCATCTGCACAGATAAACACAAAACACATGCAGAAGCTTGTCGATAGAGGTATTCCAGAAAGCATGATTATAGATACTTCGTGAGTTCACCTAGTTTTGATTCCATAAAATGTTCCTGATAAAATTGAGCTTCAGTAGCTCCAATAACCACTTCTTACCACATATTTACATGGAAATATCGGAATAC
>JACEIK010000261.1:260808-279023 GCA_018107945.1 Datura stramonium
CTTGCATACTTGGTACATTCCACGTATTGACCGCATGCTCTATGTTATATCATTTTATGATACAGGCTCTGGTATCCAGACTCAATCCCGTCAATATCTAGATTCCCAACACTAGTACTTCCCCATTAGAGCTGGTGAGTCTTCATCTTTAGATGGCCCTTATATTCAGATATGTTCAGTATTTTTAGTTTTCATACTATATTGAGTTAGTTTGGGTCTTATCCCATCAACTCGTCACTTTTAGAGGCTTTTTGTACATAGGTTGTATTCAGCTTTAGACTTGTGTATGTATTCATATGTTATGTTTTTTCTAGACTTCCGCTATGTTACTCATGATGATCTTCTGTATTATTTGAATGAGTTAGATGTTATGCTCATGCCATGGGTCGACTTGGAGCCTCTCAGGGTTCTTTGTTCCGTATCTCAATCCGGGCCTATGTTCGGGTCATGACAAACTTGGTATGAGAGCATTAGGTTTTGAAGTGTCCTAGGGTGTCCGAAAGCCACGTTCAATAGATTCTTTTTTGTGGGTGTGAAGCACGCCACACTTATGAAGAAGAGACTATGATACATTTAGGAAATGTTCCCTTCTTTCATGATTTATGTCGTGCGATGAAAGGTATCTCTATCCTTCTAGCTCGTGCTATACGCGTTTGTAGAATTATGCCTCCCTGCAGAGTTAATGGAAGAAGGAACAAAAATGGGAATGTACATGAGATTGGCAATGGGGTTGGGCACCATTAGGCCCCGCAAGCCCGTGAGGAGAATGTACCCGAGCAGGTTGCCCACACTAAGCTTAGGGCATCCATTCAAATGTTAGCTAAGGCCTTGACCGCTCAGGTCAATCAGCAGGCAGTAGCACATGTCCCTTAGAACAGGAGTGCAGTGGCGGCAAGAGTTAGACTTTCTGAGGATGAACCCTCCGGAGTTCCTTGGGTCAAAGGTGGACAAGGATCCACATGAGTTTATCAATGAGGTTCTGAAGATCACCTAGATGATGGGGGTTACTGGGGAGGAGTGCGCCGATTTAGCCTTGTACCAGTTGAAGGCGGTTGCCCACATTTGATTTAAGCAATGGAAGGATAGTAGGGTAGTTGGAACAGGACCTATCATTTGGGATGAGTTTCATGCCGCTTTTCTGGATCGGTTCTTCCCTTGTGAGATGAGGGAGATCAAAGCAGTCGAGTTTGTGAATCTAAAGCAAGGGAAGATGAAATTTCAAGAGTATGCCTTGGAGCTCACTCGTGTGTCCACGTATGCACCTGAGATAGTGTCAGATCATAGGACCCGAGTGAGGCGGTTCGTGCATGGGTAGTGGACTACCTAATCAAGGATTTCCAGACCATGATGCTTCATCAGGATATTGACTTTGCTCGGATAGTTCTATACGCCCAAAAGATGGAGGCAGTATAGATGAGTAAGCGGGAGAGCGAGGCCAAGAAGGCCAGGACTGACAACTTCAAATTCTCCCAGTAGAGACCTAGTGAGCACCGTCAGCAGTCCCACTAGAGATCTTCAGCCCCATCACCTTTGGTTATAAGTGTTCCATCCAGATCTAGGTACGATTAGAGAGGAAGAGCATCGGGCTTGAGAGGTCAGAGTAGCATACCCACAAAGATCAGCCTCCGTGTAGCAGATGTGACCGAAGGCACACAGGTCAGTGTTTAGCAGGTACAGGTGCTTGATTAAGGTGTGGGAAGCCCGGACATATGCTTAGAGATTTCCCAGCATCTAGAAAGGGTCATGATAGGGGCCAAGGCCCGACCTCCAGTTCAGCAGCTCCACCAGCACGCCTAGCTCAGCAGGGAGCATCTACTAGTGCGGGTGGCGGACAATGCCAAAATAGATTATATGCCCTAGCATCCTGTCAAGAGCAGGAGTCTCCCCAGATATAGTCACTGGTATGTTACGAGTATTCCACCTTGATGTATATGCATTGTTAGATCTAAGGGATACTTTATCTTTTGTGACGCCCTATGTTGCTAGTAGTTTCGGAGTCAGTCCTGAAATCTTATCAGAACCCTTCTTAGTCTCTACTCTAGTTGATGATTCATTTATAGCTAGATGGATATACAGAAAATGCCCTATCACAGTCCTTCAAAAAATCACCTCAGCAGATTTAGTAGAGTTATCCATGACCGATTTTGATGTTATCCTTGGCATGGATTGGTTATATGCATGTTATGCCTTAGTCAATTGTAGAACCATGTAATAGAGTTAAGATATCTGGGTGAGCCAGTCCTAGAGAGGAAGGGTAGTTCAGTTGTGCATGTAGGTCGCTTCATTTCCTACCTTAAGGCCAGAAAGATGATTTCTAAGGGTTTCGTGTACCATCTAGTTGGGTTAAGGATGCTACATCTAAAACCTTGACTTTCCAGTTGGTCCTTGTAGTGTGTGAGTACCCAAAAGTGTTCCCAGATGATCTATCGGGAATCCCTCTCGAGCGGGAGATTGATTTTGGTATTGACCATCTTCCCAATACGTAGCCAATATCTATTTCTCCTTACAGAATGGCTCCAGCTTAGCTAAAGGAGTTAAAGGAGCAGTTGAAAGACCTTTTAGACAAGGTATTCATCAAACCTAGCAAATTCCCGTGCGGTGCACCAATTCTCTTTGTCTGAAAGAAGGATGATTCCCTTCGGATGTGTATTGATTATCGGCAATTGAATAAAGTTGCCATCAAGAACAGGTATCCTCTTCCCAGGATTGATGATTTGTTTGACCAGGTGCTAAGTGCTTTTCGAAGATAGATCTCAGATCCAAATGCCATCAGCTCAGGGTTCGGGAAAGTGAAATCCCAAAGACAGCCTTCAGGACTCAGTATGGTCACTACGAGTTTGTAGTTATGTCTTTTGGACTAATGGATGCTCCTGTAGCTTTTATGGATTTTATGAAATAGGTGTTCAAGCCTTATTTGGATATGTTCGGGATTGTTTTCATAGATTACATCCTTATATACTCTCGAGGCGAGGAGGAGCATACCGCTCATTTGAGGGTGGCGCTACAGACCTTGAAGGATCGTCAGTTATATGCTAAATTCAGTAAATTTGATTGAACTCAGTGGAATTTTATGTCATGTGGTGTCAAGGGAGGGTGTTTAGGTAGACTCTCAAAAGATAGAAGTCGTGAAGAATTGGCCAAGACTAGTGAATCCTTCAGATATCATAAATTTCTTGGTTTAGCTGGTTATTATCGGAGATTTGTTGAGGGGTTTTCATACATTACAGCCCCATTGACTTGGTTGACCTAGAAGAAAGTGAAGTTTCAGTGGTCGGAGGCTTGTGAGAAGTGCTTTCAAGAGTTGAAGACTCGACTCACCTCAGCACCAATGTTGACCCTACCTGAGGGTATCGATGGGTTTGTGGTATATTATGACACTTCGAGGATTGGCCTTGGTTGTGTATTGATGCTTCTAGGCAGTTGAAAGTCCATGAAAAGAATTATCTGACTCATGATCTCGAACTGGCGGTGATAGTATTTGCCTTGAATATTTGGAGACACTATTTGTACGGGGTCCATGTAGATGTGTTTAAGAACCACAAAAGCCTACAATATATGTTTACCCATAAGGATCTAAATCTATATCAAGGAGGTGGTTGGAGTTACTCAAGGATTATTATACGAGTGTTCTTTACCATTCAAGAAAGGCTAATGTGGTAGCAGAAGCTTTTAGTAGGATTTCTATGGAGAGTGTGTCCCATATAGACAAAGAGAGGAATGAGTTAGTGAAGGATGTAAATTGGCTTGCACGGTTGGGAGTTCGTCTGTTAACTCAACCGATGGTGGAGTTATTATGCAGAATGGATCAGAATCATCTTTAGTGACTGATGTTAAAGTTAGACAAGACGAGGATCCTATTTTGGTAAAGTTAAAGGAAGCTATTTAGAGTCAGAAGATGGAGGTCTTCTCCAAAGGGGGAGATGGTGTGCCTCGTTAATAGGTTCATTTGTGTGTTCTGGATATTGATGATTTGAGAGATTGGGTGTTGCACGAGGCTCATGGTTCCAAATACTCTATACATCCAAGTGCCACCAAGATGTACCGTGACCTACGGAAAGTCTATTGGTGGAATGGCATGAAGAAGGACATAGCAGAATTTGTGGCTGAGTGTCTGAATTGTCAACAGGTGAAGGTTGAGAATCAAAGACCTGGAGGTATGCTTCAAGATATTTGTATCCCTACTTAGAAGTGCAAGGATATCAATATGGACTACATCATAGGGTTGCCTCGGACTCGCTGACAGTATGACTCTATTTGGGTGGTTGTGGATCTCATTTCTTACCGGTCGAAACCACCAATTCAACAGAGGATTATTCTAAGTTGTACATTTGGGAGCTAGTTCGGTTGCATGGAGTGCCCTTGTCCATCATATCAGATAGAGGTACTCAGTTTACCTCCCAGTTTTGGAGATCATTTAAGAAGGACTTGGTACTCAGGTCAAGCTTGGCACAGCATTTCACCCGCAGACAGATGGTTAGGCCGAGCGGACCATTCACACCCTTGAGGATATATTGAGGGTGTGTGTGATTGATTTCAAGGGTAGTTGGGATGATCATTTTCCTCTCATTGAGTTTGCATATAACAATAGCTACCATTCCAACAATTAGATGGCTCCGTTTGAGGCTCTTTATTAGCGGACGTGTAGATCGCCTATTGGTTGGTTTGAGGTCAGTGAAGCTACATTGATAGGTCCAGATTTAGTCCACAAAGCTATGGATAAAGTTCAGCTTAGACAGGTTAAAAATAGCTCAGAGTCACCAAAAGTCCTATACGGATGTGAGGAGGAGGGATATTGAGTTTGAAGTTGATGATTGGGTGTTTTCGAAGGTATCCCCCATGAGGGAGTGATGAGATTCAGGAAGAAAGGGAAACTCAGTCCCTGTTATGTTGGCCCGTACCGGATTGTGAAACGGATTGGCAAGGTAGCATATGAGTTGGAGTTGCCCTCAGAATTAGCTTCAGTTCATCTAGTTTTCCATGTGTTGCTCTTAAAGAAGTTTTTGGGTGATCCAGCTCTAGTTGTTTTGGTGGACAGTGTCGATGTGGAGGACACCCTCAGTTATGAGGAGGTTCCGGTGATCGTTAGGTTCGTAAGCTCAGAAACAAAGAAGTGGCTTCAGTCAAAGTTTTATGGAGGAATTAGCATTTTGAGAGCGTTATATGGGAAGCCGAAGCAGATATGATGGCTAAATACCCACACATATTTCCTTCGGGCCCAGTTTCAGCTTGAGGTGTCAGTTTCCTCCGTAGTACTCTATTCAGTTTCATGTTCAGCTTATGTACCCTAGTTTCTTTCATGTAAATGGATGTATGTGTGATTCAGGAATTCAGTTCAGTTATATAGATCAAATCAAAGTCAGTCAATCCGTCAGTTTTCAGCATGTATGTTCAGTATTTAAGTATGATTATTGCATTTCTCTGCTTTTCAATATGACTTTCAACATTCGAGGATGAATGTTTCCAAGTGGGAGATATTGTAATACCCCGAAAAACCTACGATCAGACCCGGGAGTTGAAATGGAAAAAAGAGGATTTTCTGCACCGGGTCACATGACGATTCGTCTAGTGACCCGTCGAGAACACCACGAATCGTTAAGTGACTCATGGGGAGGGGTCTGACCATGTTTGGAAATTTCAGGTTTGGGGTGACCACGACTCGTGGTCAGGCCCACGACTCATTAGGTCACCCATGGTCAAAGGTGGTTTAAAGGATAAGGGAAGCAGGCAGTGTTGGTAACGGGTCATCACCACGATTCATCGGGCACACCACGAGTCATGGTGACCCTCAGAAGAAATTTGGTAGTGTAAGTACAGGTGACCACGAGTCATGGTCCAAGCGATGAGTCGTCCAGTCCCTCATTAGGACTGGCAGTGTGTATTTTCTTGCGAATTTAATAAGGGTTTTTCAGTAATTTCTAAGTTCCTAAGGCCTAAACTACATCGTTTTAAGTTCAGAATAGTATGTTTTAAGAAGGGTTAAGTCATTCTAAGCCTATTCTAATTCATGTATGAAAGCTTAGAGGGTTGAGAGGTGATCAAGTCTAGTTCTTCAAAGTTCTTCCTCAATTCTTATTGTGCAATCAAGGAAGTTGTGAAATTAGAATTCTTTAGGTATGTAGGGTTATGAATGGGTGTACTTGTCCACACTCATGCCCAATCTCTCTCTATTTCATGAAATCCTTGTTGATGAATCTATGGGGTTTTAACCAAAATATGTAAATTATCTAAGTTTCTATCATGGGTATGATTTAAGCATGTTCTAAATGTTGAATTATGATTCATGGGAAAGTTTTACAAGGTTTTCAATTAAAAATTTATATTCTCAAGTTTTACAATTTACATTGCCCATTCATGAAAGTTCATGGCTAGTTGAGATTATGATATGTATGTTCAAATATGATGAGATGTATATGAGAAAAGCATATTTTCAAATTACCCATATCTATGTTCATGTTTTCAATAGAATCAAGTTAATTTCAAGCATGTTAAGTATTGGGCAAGCTCATATGATCAAGTATGTTTTACGTTTTCATGTAATTAGCTTACCACATAGTTTTGGAGTCTAGACTCCCAAGTATGTTCAGCTTATGGCATGATTTGAGCTAAGGCTCCTCGTGTTATGATTTCAAATTATGCATGTATGTTATTATTCAGCTTTGTCACTAGAAGATGATCAGCTTCATTGAAAAATGATGGAAAGCATATGTATGTTTTTGGGAGTAGTTTCTAGCACCGAGTAGGCTAAGGGTCAGTCAACCCTATGCCTCAGAATTATGCGCCAAAATAGTTATATTCAGATTATTTGGGACCTACTTTGTGATCTTCCCCCTCCCCCAAGGGGCCTTCGGCTTGATATTGATATCATGGTAGCGTCCTTAGCTCTGGCAAAGCTTTGGACGGCTCTGGCCACTTGAGTGTGATAGTCGGGACAACGTAAGCTCTATCGTGGTAATGTCGGTTATATGACGAGTCTCCCATTGTCCCTCATGATTTCAGTTATGCATGTGCATCAGTCATGATATTATGTTTTCAGCAGGTTTGACCCGATTTTTAGTTTTACTTATAATTGTTAATTTTCAGCTTTGGGTCATTCGATTCAGTTATGATGTTTAGTTATGTTCAGATCATAATTTCAGAAAATAGCATGCTAGCCCCTCTCTCAGAATCTTATCTTGATTATGATTTATGATTTTTACTTACTTAGCGGTTTTACTAACCTTGCATACTCAGTACACTCCACGTAATAACCGCATACTCTATGTTGTATCATTTTATGATATAGGCTTCGATATCCAGACTCAGTCCCGCCAATAGCCAGATTTCCAGCACTACTACTTCCCGATCAGAGTTAGTGAGTCCTCATCTTTAGAGGGCCCTTCTATTCAGATATGTTCAGTATTTCAGCTTTTAGACTATATTGAGTTAGTTGGGGTCTTGTCACATCAACTTATCAGTATTAGAGGCTTTTCGGACATAGTTTGTATTCAGCTTTAGAATTATGTATGTATTCATATGTTATGTTTTGTCTAGACTTATGCTATGTTATTCAATATGATCTTCCGTATTATTTGATTGAGTTACATGTTATGTTCATTCCATGGGTCGACTTAGAGCCTCTTGGGGTTCTTTGTCCTGTGTCTCGATCCGGGCCTATGATTGGGTCGTGATAGAAAGCCTCCACTTATTTCCTTAGAACTGCTTCTTTCAGCTTAAGCAGTATGGTATCTTCATCTTGCTTTGACTTAACCTCAACAACTAACAGGGATTCTGACCCACTCTGCAGTATTACTCCGCCCTCAGCGGAATCCACCAACTGCACTCCCAATCGAGCTAACCTGTGAATATCCTTTTCTAGTTCCTTTCTTCCCTCTTCAACATGAGCAACGCTCCCCATGGACATTCTGCTCAAGGCATCCTCTACCACATCTACCTATCCTAGGTGATATAGTACACTCATGTCATAATCCTTCAACAACTCCAACCACCTTATCTAATGAAGATTTAAATTCTTCTGACTGGACACGTACTGAAGGCTCTTGTGGTCGATGAAAACATCCACATGAACCCCATAAAGGTAATGCCTCCATATCTTCAAAGCAAACACCACCGATGCCAACTCAATGTCATGAGTCGGATAGTTATTCTCATGAACCTTGAGCTATTTGGAGGCATAAGCTACCACCTTACCCTGTTGCATCAGAACGCAACCAAGGCCAACTCTGAAAGCATCACAATAGACTACAAACCCATATGTTCCTTCTGGTAAAGTCAAAACTGGAGTTGTAGTAAGCTGACTCTTCAACTCCTGGAAACTCTTCTCACATGCATATTACCACTAAAACTTCACCTTTTTTGAGTTATTTTAGTCAGAGGAGATGCAAAAGAAAAGAATCCTTCCATGAACCATCAATAATAACCGGCTAGACCCAGGAAACATCTTATATCTATTGGGGAAGTAGGTCTTGGCCAGTCCTTCACTGCCGCTATCTTTTGAGGATCTACCTGAATACTCTCACCTGAGACCACATGACCGAGGAAAGCCACAGACTTTAGCTAGAATTCACATTTGCTGAATTAGTGAACAATTGGAGGTCTTTAAGAGTCTACAACACTATCCTCAAATGTTAGCGTGCTCCTCCTTATTTCTGGAGTATACCAAAATGTCATCTATGAATCTAATGAAAAACATGTCTAGATACTGCTTGAATACCCTGTTCATTAGGTCCATGAAAGTTGTCGTGGCATTAGTTAGTCTGAAGGACATAACCACAAATTCATAGCGACCACACCGAGTTTTAAAGGCTGTTTTCGGTATGTCATATTTCTTGACCCTAAGCTGATGATACCTCGACCTGAGATCTACCTTAGAAAAACAACTAGCTCCTTGAAGTTGATCGAACAAGTCATCAATCCTGGGTAGGAGATACATGTTCTTAACTGTAACTTTGTCCAGTTGACGGTAATTGATATACATTCTGAGAGTACCGTCTATCTTTCGCACGAACAACACTAGAGCACCCCATGGAGAGATGATGGGCCTGATGAAACCCTTGTCAAGAAGGTTTTTTAGCTATTCCTTCAACTCCTTAAGATCAGCTAGAGCCATTCTATAAGGAGGAATAGAAATGGGCTGAGTGTTTGGAAAAAGGTTTATGCCGAAGTCTATTTTTCACTCAGGAGGGACTCCGGGAAGATCTTCAGGAAAGAGTCAAGGAATTCACTGACAATTGGAACTGACTGGATAGTTGGGGTTTCAGAGCTGGAATCTTTGACTCAAACTAGGTGATAGATGCACCCTTTCGAAATGAGCTCCCTTGCCATAAGGTAGGAAATAAACCGACCCTTAGGCGCTGAAATACTACCCATCCATTCTAAGACTGGCTTGTTGGGGAACTAAAACCTGACGACTCTAGTTTTTCAGTCGACTAAGGCATAACTGGAATGTAACCAATCCATGCTAAGAATGAGGTCAAAATCGATCATGTCTAGCTCTACTAGATCAGCTGGAATAACATTATTCAACACTGAGACTGGGCAGTTTCTATATACCCAGCTAGCTCTAACTGACTCACCAACAGGGGTAGAGACTGAGAATGGTTTCGAGAGAACTTATGGACTGATTTCAAACTGAACAACTACATAATAAGTCACGAATGATAGTGGGGCACCTGGATCTAATANTCATGAATTTGATCTAGAACATAAATTCATGAATTGAGGAGAATTTTTGAGCATGAGAGTGAAAGAAACTCTTATTCATAGTCCTACATACTTGGGTAAATTGATTCTTAACTTGTCGTTGAAAGCCCATTAGATTTGGAGATGAATTGGGGAGGTTCAAGCTTGATCTTCAAAGGAAATTTTTCAATCTTGCATGCATGGGAGGGAATGATTTAAAATAGGTTAAACTCTCTTAATACACTTCTTTCAGGTTTAAAACGACGTAATATAGGAGTTAAAAATATGGGAGATTATAAAATTTCCCAGAGAATCGAGCAGAATTTCTCAGTTGAAGTAACAAATAAAGTAGCTACCTCTAAGAACTTCGATAGCAATAAATAAAAGATAGCAAAGTCCGAATGCTGCGGAACAACCAAGTAGCTACCTCTAAGAACTTCTAGCACCAGTGATGCAATCAAAGGTGTCTATATATGGATGATAGTTTGGGAGGGTAAAGGATGGACGGGAGTGCAAAGTGGTCATATTGATAAAGAAGATGGGTTGACATTGCAAATGGTCATTATTTGATTTCAAGAAAAGGGAAGAGAACCAAACAAGGCGCTTACTCATTAAGGGCGTATTTGTGATAGTCTCTACTTTTTCTTTCTTAATATAAATAGGAGTTTTTATAATTTTCATAGGGAATTTTAATGACTTTGTACAAACCATATTTTGAGTGTAGTGGATTGCTAAGCTTTGCCTAGCTTTATATTGTTAATTGTGTAGGGAGGAGGGTTGCAAGGGTAACTAATCTCTCTTGAGGTTTTTCTAAGAACTTGGTGCTTGTTGGATTGCGGATTTGAGATCCTTATTTCATTAACAAGGGTTGTTTTTCCTTCTAATTTGTGTCAAGTTAGTTATCCTTTATTTGTCATTTACTTTTTCTTTTATATCATTTGGTATCTGAGCTAGAATTAGTATTGTTCTTACAATACTAATCTTGGAATATAAGTATTAAATAAAAAAAGTCAAAATAAAATTCAAAATTAAAAAAAATATATGATTTTTTTTCCTTGTGTTTTTGACACTAGATTCTTGTTTCCTACTGTTTTTTGAGTCTAGATCTTATCTCTTGAAATTTGAGTTGAAAATTGATTCTACCAATTGAGACCTTGGAGCTTGAAGACTTGAAGAAATTGACAATTGAATTTTATTGGTGGAGCTTATTTGTGGCTTAATTTTGATTAGATTTTGTTTTCTACATCAAGGGGAACATAATCCTAAAACTTGAAGTGATTTGGAGTTGTAGAGAAGCTTCCACCATTAAAGACTTTGAAGGTTTGAAGACTTTATAAAAGTTGCAAGTGGGTTTTGTTGATTGGAATTAAATTGAAGCTTAATTTTAATTGGGGTTTGTTCTCTATATCAAGGGGAACATAATCCTAAATTTTAAGCTCATTTGGAGAAGTTTTGATCAAGGATTTTGTTCTTCATGTTCTTGGTGTTCATGAAGATCTTTATATCTTCAAGGTGAAGAAGAACACCCAAAGATATTTTTGATCCATTTCTTTCCTTTAATTTTGTAAAATATGTGTTAGTGGGTCAATTTGTGAAAACTATTAGTTGAAAAAAAAAAAAAACAGATTTGTAAAAAAAAAAAGAAAGAAAAAGGAAAATCCACGCGGACGCCACGTCATCAGCCACGTAAGCGCATAGTCAACAGATATCTACCACTGGCTCCCAGCAAAGCAGTCAACTCAGCAGCCTATTCAGCAGCCACATCAGCGCCAATCAGCAGCCACATCAGCTAAAGCAGCTTCAGCCTTCCCCACTCTCACTTCGGGCATGTGAGTCTCACATTCAGAGAGCAAGCAGATTTTTGGCATTTTAGCCAAAATTTTTCTAAGTGTAGGGATTTTTTGGACCCCAAAATTTTTTTAAATGTCCAAATTTCACGGTTCTTTTTCTAAACTTATTTTTCTTTCGATTTCTACACTAATTAACATCTAATTAACACATTTAATTAGTTGTTTAATTAGTTCTTCATTTTTTTTCCATCTCTTTGATTTTCAAAAACTACAAACATCAAGTACTTCACTTACTTTTTGTTACTTAGTTTTTTTGAGTCCGAATTTTTTCGTGCTTCTTCTTCTACCTTTTTTTGTCTTTATTCTCATTGAACTTTCTTGATTCCATCACGTTAGCTTGATTCAACAAGAATTCATTCTAGACCTTGAGTTGAGCTTGGCTACTTGAAAGTCAACGAATTACACAAGTTACAATCTTTGGTCATGACAATTGTGCGACATCTAAGGTAAGCATTTCTTGAGAGAGTGTGAATTATTTTCACTAACATAATGAGTTTGTTTGCTTTTCTTTATTTTTTTTTGTTTCTTCCTTATGTACGATGACCAATCAATAAGAGGTGAATAGGGTGCCCACCGGGGAATCCACTTTGCATGATGTGGTGAACATGATAACTGTTTTATCTTTCCATGTGGAAGGAAGAATGGATAACTTGAAAAATCATTTTTTGGACCTTGAATCAAGGAATAGAGACTCTACTCATTTCTATCACCATGGACAAACAAGTGGAGTTCGTCATGACTCCTCTTCCCCAAATTCATCACGGACTTTTTATAGAATATTCTACCCCACCTCCACCGCTCCCCTACCATCTTCTACCACCCCATTACCTACTACTACCCTACCATATATTGCTCCACCACACCCACATATTCCTTTTCCTCCACCAAATACCCGTCTTCCAATTCAAAATATCCGTCCAAACCGCAATGTCCAACCTTTGGATGGTGAATTTCATGAGGAGTTCCAAGAGGAGTTGATGATATTTCCAATGATTACAACAACCATTTGAGAGGGCCACACCTGAACTTTCAAAGCCCTCAGCGTAGAAGAGGAGGTCGACATGGTCCTATCCATCACATGGATAGAAATGGAGGTGATTATCGAAGAGATGGTCAACGTGGCAGGCACTACCATGATGAGTTCTATATTGAGGATTCTTATAGGGTTCATGAGTTCAATGGCAACAATGGAGGTGGTTATCGAAGAGATGGTCAACGTGGCAGGCACTACAATGATGAGTTCTATATTGAGGATTCTTATAGGGTTCATGAGTTCAATGGCAACAATGGAGGTTAGGACATGAGTCTCAACTCCATCAAAGTGACTCTTCCTTTTTACAA
Organism: Datura stramonium; assembly: GCA_018107945.1. Classification (NCBI taxonomy): domain Eukaryota; kingdom Viridiplantae; phylum Streptophyta; class Magnoliopsida; order Solanales; family Solanaceae; genus Datura; species Datura stramonium. The sequence continues at coordinate 273,678 of JACEIK010000261.1, forward strand.
AAGTAAAAGCAATCCGRATTTCTTTCTTGATTGGGTGATGCAATGTAATAGGATCTTTTTGACAAATGAGATATCAGATGTCCGAAAGTCGTCTTATGCCATTTCTCAATTTGAGGGATTTGCTTCCACATGGTGGAAAGATCAAGTTAAGGCATGAAGGATGCGTGGTTTGTCTCCCACCCCATCTTGGGAAGAGTTAAAAGAAATTTTGAGGCGGAAGTATATTTTCGAGAGGTACTTCCAAGAACAACTAAAGAAGATCTACACTTTACAACAAGGCACCAAAAGTGTAGAGCAATACTATGATGAGTTTCAACTTTTGAAGTGCGGATTGATTTTGCTGAAGATCCTTTGAATGCTATGACTCAATTTAGAGCTGGATTGAGTAAGGATATTGCTTCCCGCATCTACTATCATGGTATCGATAAAACTCTTGAGGAGGCTATTGAGATAGAGGTGGAGCTCCAAGAGGAGAAGCTTGAAAAATCAAGGGGTTTCAAAGGTACTTGGAACTACAACAAAGTTGGAGGAACTTATTTCAGTTGACAAAAGGACAAGGGTACCACGCAAGATATCAAGAGGCCCATTGCCGAAAGCAATCAAGTGGAGCGGCCCACTCACATTCTTCCTCCAAAGGAAGGAGGTAACACTTCTCGCCCTCTTAAATGTCATAAATGTCTAGGTTTTGATTATAAGATGAGTGAGTGCCCCAATCGGAGGGCATTCATTGTGTTGGCCAATGGTCTTTATTGTTATGATGATGTTGATGTTGTTGAGGGGGTTGACATTGATGACCCCCAAGTGGAGGTAATTTTGTAGTTGATGAGGAGTGTGGGGATGGTGATGATGTTGGTGTTCCTTGTGTACTAGCCAAATGAACTTTGATAATCAAGAATTTGCCTCAAAAATGGAACCTCACCGTTTCATTATATCTAATGAGGCGACCCATGATAAGTGATGCTCTGGTTGATCATTCTTGTGAACGTCAAGGTATAATCGCTAAACTTAACACTTCAAATATTTTCAGTGAACAAAGTGTTAGTGATCGCTTATCTTCTTGTGTGCTTAATGATTCTCTTCCATGTCTTGATAATGTTGGCGTTGAGAGTTTCCAAACCCTAGTTGTCCTTTTGATTCCGAAACGATTCTTCTTGCAAGACCGATTTGTGTCCACCTAGTGTTAATACTTGCGATGTGAATGATAGTACATTGTCATTTGAAGCTTGTAATGATCAACTTATTTGTGATACTTGTCCACTAATTGAGAAATTTTGTGATGTGGTTAATGAGTCTTAATTTAGTGATGATGTGGATGAAGTTGGTCATATGAAAAAGCGAGACTCTTTGAGCATCTTTCTTTTGAATYCTATTACTTGTTTTGCTCATAAAAGTTACATGAATGAAAATGTTTTGAATAATGGCATTGACCTTTTGAGAATGATATTGCATGCTTTGACTCTTCATCTTCATTTTGGTTGTTCTCTCTTAAAGTACAATGTCTTATTTGATGATGATGAGATCTCTTCTAATGTCGAGCATAGTATTGTTCAACATGATAGTGGTGTAGCTATTATTCATGGATATACCTTGTATGATAACCCACTATGGAATGTTGACGAAGAAAGTGATGTTTATAATTAAATAGGTACTTCATCTTTAAGTGTCCCAATTCTTGATAATGTGCTTGATGATGTTTTTATATCTATCAGTGATCTTGCCTCTGGGGACACTATGAATGAAGTTGCTTTGTCGGCACCTTCTTTTATTATCTCTTTTCTTATTATGATACTCATGGTTGTTTTGAGGGCTTGCCTTGTGATAAAAGGGGTTTTATTGAGACGGTTGGTTGTGTGTTTGACCAAAATAGATAAATGTCGTTTCCTTTTGACCCAGGTGGCCCTTTGATTGTATGTGTGTTGGTTTTGCCTAATTATATTTGTGCTAACCCTTATACCATGAGGTCCTTGTTGTTGTTTTTCTACTCTATGCTCGTACAGGATCTAGATTCGAGGACGAATCCTTTTCAAGAAGGAGAGGATGATGCAATACAAGGTGCCTATATATGGATGATAGCTTGGGAGGGTAAAGGATGGACAGGAACATAAGATGGCCATGTTGATAAAGAAGATGGACTAATGTTGCAAATGACCATTCTTTGATTTCAAGAAAAGGGAAGAGAACCAAACAAGGTCCTTACTCATTAAGGGCATATTTATAATAATCTCTACTTTTCTTTAATATAAATAGGAGTTCTTATAATTTTCATAGGAAATTTTGATGACTTTGAACAAACCATATTTTGAGTGTAATGGATTTCTAAGCTTTTGCCTAGCCTTAGATTGTTAATTGTGTAGAGAGGAGGGTTGCAAGGGTCTCCCTTGAGGTCTTTCTAAGAACTTGGTGCTTATTGGATTGCGAATTTGAGGTCCTTTGTCTCTTAACGAGGGTTGCTTTTCCTTCTACTTTTGTGTCAAGTTAGTTATCCTTTATCTATCCTTTACTTTTTCTTGTATCAACTAGGCTCATGACCTGTACAAAAGAGGTGCAAAAAGTAAGTAGATATGAAAGAACGTGTACTCAACAACGTCGTCGACTGACCCTTAAATGAAGAGATAAAGAGGATCGATTCTGCACCACTCTTCTAACACTTCGCCACAGATATCAGAATAAGACCTCTAATCAAGATGAACTAACAACTAAAGACATCACCAAAACATTTCAAAAGTAATATTCAAAACCAACTACTATTAGAGATTACCACTGTAAGTATAAATCATAGCACGCCAGCTATATGAATCAACTCAAATAATAGAGAGGACAATAAACCACTTTCGTGAAATGCAATGCATATATTTTGTATGCACTCACTTTCTCTATCGGATAGTCAGATTCACAGGAGACTCAAGAGTTCCATTTACCGTTTGGGCGCACAAGTTCAATTCATATATAATGTGTGAAGGTGCACAACTCTGATACATATATAATATGTGCAAGTGCGCAACTCTGATCCATGTAAAATATGTGCAGGTGTGTAGATCTGATCCCAATAATATGTTATGCTGGCATACAATACCGCCCTCAAATAATATTTTGTTCTGACGTGTATTACCGAGCTACCTTAATAGTAAAGATATACTCATAATATATACATTTCATAGAAGCTAATCAACTCATCTTGACCATATTTTTACATTCAAATATTTCATAAAAAGATTTCATATCAAATACAGGGCATACCAAGGACAACAAATATCACGAAATATTGTCATATCGAGACTTTGAATCCATGAAGGAGAGTACAACACCAATTATTAATTAAATGATCAAGATAAGCCACATACTAATCAAATGTATGAATGAGCATGCTCACAAGTCGCGAAATTATCCAAATAAGTATGAAATAGTTGAATTATTCATATTATTATACCGGTACCCCCATAAATATTTGTTATCTTATTTATACGAAATCTTTATTATCCATTACCCCTTAATTTAGTCAATCATTACAGTAATACGTCATAAAGAGACAAAGAAAGTCTCAAATTATCATAATAGAAGTCTGGAAAGTCAAATTATGGATTTGCTCTTTCATAACGCCTCTGAATGATCCCAATTTGATCAAATATGTAATTTATATGAGTATATAAGTCCATAGACAACCGTAATTGATAGAAGGTCGATTCAAAAACCAAGTCAACTAGTCAATTTTGAGGTCGAATATGAAATTTTATTTCATAATTTATTTACCCGTTTGATAGAAAGTATATACGCCAAAAAGCAGTTAAAAGGGATTGTTAATCGATAAAAAATCAAGAATTACATGAATTTCAAACTTGGGGCAAACCCCTTAAAATTCTCAATCCGAAACACCAACTAAATCCCTAATTAAATAATGAAATGACAAAAAAATTATAAGTGGAAGATGAGATTCTTTCCCCACGATAAAATCTCAAACTCCCTTCAAGAATCTCCCAAAATCGAGGTCTAGAGCTCCAAAATGGAGTTTAAAAGTTATTATATCATTTTGAGAAATATGACATGCACAACTGTCAAGGATCTTCACAATTGCGAATAAATCACTGCAATTGCGAGGAACTTGAACCTGATTCGGAATTGCAATTGAGAACCTATCCTCGCAAATTGCGAGCCTTTTAGACCCCGCTCAATCACCTCTCTTATCTCACAATTGCAAGATCTTCTCTGAACTTAGAACAAATCCGTTGATTTTGCAATCATGAACTAAAATCTCGCAATTGCAAAATTCCCTTCAAAAACTCAGACCTTATAATTGTGAGTGGCATCAGATACATCAAAGCAACAACTTCTCTTTAACTAAAACTCTAAAATGACCCTCGAAAATCATTCGGAACTTTACAGGAACAAATCAAATATGCAGATTGATGATAGAATACGTTATGGACCTATTAAAATCATCAAATCACCGATCCGAGGTTGTCTTGATCAAAAGTTGACCGTAGTCAAACTTAACTTTTCTAAAACTCAAAATTCGATCAGTAACTCAAATCACTCCCGGATGCCTCGGAATCCATGCCAACAACTCAATCAAGTCAAAAATCACCCTCCGGACCTAACAGAGCTATTAAAACTCAAATCCAACCTCGTTAAACTAAAATATTGACTTTGATCAAAGTTTTTTAACTTCAAACCTTCAAAACTAAAAATCTCACCGAATATTTATTTGTTCACCTTAGGAATCGTATTGCCCATTTTCACAAGTCACAAATGGCATACAGTAGCTACAGGAAGTATCAAAACAGGTAGAAAAGTCAAAACCACTATGAGAAGCTTTACATACTATCTAAACTTTAAAACTGATAAGAAATATTTTTTTTACAAGATAAAATATTTTTAATATTCTCATATATTAATCACAATCTTAGTGATTTTATTGTAACTTATACCTTAAAGGAATATGAGACCTCAATATAAATTTGTAATTTATTCTATTTATTATCTCTATTTATCCACTATTTAATTCAACGATGTATTTCTTCTTTTTTCGAAGTCAATTTATTTGTTTAAAAAATGCTCGAACTTCATCATTTTCCAATTAAAACTAGTTAATGTGTATTTCTTTTTCTTTCTTTCCTTTTTTCTTTTTTGAAAAAATAATCGCTCTTAATTTATATCAATGTAATTTTCTTTTTGGGTCAAAATTAATAAAAAAATGCTTAGAGTTTCATTACTTTTAAGAATTAAAATTATTTATACCTTCAAACTTTGTTTGAAAAATCCACTTTTTAAATTTTGAATAATAGATATTCTCTCCTTTATTCTATGAAATATCTATGTTACTCTTAATATTTTTAATCATCCATCCATGTA
>JACEIK010000261.1:279226-297034 GCA_018107945.1 Datura stramonium
ATATATATATATATATGTACTAGTGTGTGTATATATTTATGTTTCACTTGTCTCTTGTTCTTTAGACCTCTTTTTTTATTTTTTTTTATATTTTTTTTGCACTTAATAGAAGTCTGAATCTAAATGGTTTATATCTTAGACCATTAAGTATATTTATTTTCATTAAGATTTAAGCTCTTATTTCGTCTGAATAGGTATTAATCATTAAAATATGGAATAATAGAATCTTAGTATCATTAAGAGGTATGTTTGTATGAATAATTTTCACCATTACTCTATCCACAATCACCATCCACCGCCATTGATCATTTCTATCATCACAACCACCATGATCATTACCATCATCAATCACCGGTCACCACCACCACTTACTTTCTCTGTCACCATTGTCAACCACTATTATCGTCACCAATCACCCTTGACATCACAATAACCATTGACAAACATTATTGCTGCCAACCACTACTGTCAATTGTTACTACACATAGCACCTCCATCATTATAATTATATTCACTCCCACTACCACCGCCGTCATCACCATTCACTGCCGCCACCTCTACCATCACTATCACACACTACCACCATAGTGATCAATTCCTACTATCAACCACCTTCCACCATCACAACTAGCACCGCCATCAACTACTATCAACACATCATCAACCGCCACACATTTTTCAGCTACCATTATCGACACCGCCAACTCTTAAGATCAACCAACTTCACCATCACAACCACCACCACCGACCATCACCATCACGTCAGCCACTACAACATCAATCACTCCTACCATCATAACTATTACCACCATTATAACTAATAACTATTACCACCACAATTACGAGCCACTAACATCAAGCATTATCATGACCACCACCTCAAACCATCTCCACCATCACTAGCGAATATAAATATTTTATTTTTTATCAGACAATAAATTTATTTTTATTAAGTTAATTCTTTTATTTAAATTGCATATTTGATATATTTAGAAATAAATAAAGTATGCACATTCAGATATTGRAAGACAAACAGTTTTAATCATTCAGTCTTCAGATCTRTAAACAACATCTTAATTATTCAGATAGGTATTCAGATTCAGACGTCTTAATCTTGATGAAAACAAATGAGACCTTCGTGTGTCTATAGATAAATGAGTTTTAATTGTCACTGTAAATTATTTTCTAAATTATAATTTAAATTCATTTACAATATAAATAGATATTTTCTTCTTTTCAATTTGTTCGTCTTATTTTCCTTTTTAGTCGGTCTAAAAAATAATGGCTCTTTTCTTTTTTCGGGGGCAATTATTTAATTCTAACTTCATTATTTAAAATAATGAAGTTATATATTCATACATTCTTTTTTATTTCTTCTTTAGATGCAATGCCTAACTATTTCAATTAGTTATGCTTTCGAATCTGACCCGAATGGAAAAAGACAATACTCTTCTATTCGATCATAAAATAAATTTGTGTCCATTCTGAATAAAAAAAAAGTTTGATTTTTTTTAGTTGGACCGAAACTGTAAGGATAAAAAAAAATGAATAAGGTAATTTTTTCAAGATGCGTAACATTACAAAATTAAAAATCTAACTTAAAATTTTTTTATCACGCCCTAAACCTAAAAAAGCGAGATAGACATCCTATGCCTCACTTGACTGAGTGAACCACGTAGAAACATATAAGACCTGAACCTGTATAGCCGTTCGGGAGACAAGGCCGCTATTTAATGGTGTTGTAAACAAACAACCTGAATAGAACCGATGAGATCACAACACATATGATCTGTATGGCAAACACCTAAAATATTCTTAAAAGGCAGCAGTCTAAGTCAATAGTCAAACAACAAGGTCAAAGTCTGAAACAACAACTAAATATAAAGGCCAACAAGGCCATACAAAACATACTATCATACGTCACCAGTCTATAAGCCGTTAACAGTAGAATGTCTAACATATATAACATTAGCAAAATTTTAACTCGGATAGCTCCAGAAAGAGTGGAGCCTGCTACTAAACTAGTTGACTTAGCAAATACCTACAGAAGAGGCTGATCTGGACTTGCAGCATGAATACAGTGCCCTCCAGATAATGAAAACGTCAATACGAAAGAATATACTAATATATAAGACATGAATAATATTTGAACAAATTACAATCAGTAAATAAGAGCATAATTCAATTTGAAACCCGAACAACACATCGAACTACACTTGAATCAACAACACATACAATAGGGCTGAGAGATATCAAAATAATCTATAACAACAATAGTATGTAAATAACATGAGAATTAACAAATCTGAAACATGTGAGACTTGGGAATTCTTATCGATTCATTATTAAACTTTAATATCTTCTTCACTTTTTTAGAATAAGATTGTCCCTATTCAATTTCCATGACATCATAATATCAGCCACTGTGGGCCACCGTATAGATATCACCGACTGTGTGTAACGATTCTGGCCCGACATTGTGAAGAATTGTCCGTTCTTGGGCCGAAGCCCATCATGAATTTGTCCAATTGGGTTTTCAACCCAAAAAACGCCTCAACGTATTAGGTCCAGTTCCTTTACTGAATAGCCTAGGACTCTTCCTCTTTTTTTTCGACGTGAAATTTGTCTAAATGAGCCAGGTTTCTATACTTGNAAAAGGTGAGAAAATGAGATAAAAACCGAAGTTGGTGCTTTTATACTTGAGGCTGCACCTCACCTCCGTGGCACGCTGTGTATCGCGGAGCCTAGCCTCCATGACACGCTGTGTATCACGGAGGTGAGCCTCCGTGACACTCTGGCCATCGCGGAGGAGGTCTGCCAGCCTCCTCTTGTGATGGTTCGACATGTCGCTTATCCGATCTTTCCCCGAGTCTTTTCCTAGCATGTATGGAATTCAAGACTCTTAACCAACATGCGAATAGGGCATATACATGTCATGAATTTACGGGGTGTAACAATACTATCCTTGGAAGATGAGGACTCACCCAATGATACTGATGCTAATATCATTAGAGGGAACTACTGACAATGCTGGGACTGAGAACCTGCGCCTGTATCATAATATGATACAGCATGGAAAGTATGTGTCAGTACTTTGAATGTATTGAATAAGTGAGAGATACAATAAGCATGAAAGAATAAGTAATTGTACTGAAATAATATGAAATGACCAACTGAATACTGTAAACTTATAAGACTGAACTATAATTGATATGGTCAATAATGACCCTGGTTGATGGTCATAAACATGTTCTGGATTGAGATACTGAACTTAGACTGTACTGACAAGTGGGAGAGTCTATAACTAATATATAATCACGTGAGCTAAACATAGAGTTCTATGTGTACGCCTCATCGATAGGACACAATATACCTTGTTAGGGTATAAAGACATGAACTATGAGATTACTGTATGGGCCCATTATTGCTAATAACCTATGGTGGCAACGTAGTTCTGGGAACATGGATGCACTGGAACCCCAATCCTCTCGGTGTTAAGTCCTATTCCCATTGGATAGTCCTAATTTTTCTACTAAGCTGATAGCTCAAAACTAGGGTCCAGACTAGATCAGGGATACTTATCTGAAAGTACCCTGAGAGTCTTATCAGACCAGATAACTAAAACTGATGTTCTAAGACTGGAAAAATATACTTATATGGAAGCGTTATAACCATCTAAAGAACAAACTAAAACTGGTACTGATAGTTTTAAGACTGGTCAGAGCTGCTTATCTGGAAGCGTCGTAACCGTCTAAAGAACCAACTAATAACTGGGAGGCGTTACTGACACCTCGAGAAACTAACTATAATCAAACTAATCAGCTGACATTACTGAAAGATACTAACATTCTGACTGAGACTTAACTAGCATGCAACTGACCGAGAATTCATATGATGGCAATGACATGGGAATTCCAACACTAACAAAGTCAAGCAACATTAATATCTAATCAACTATACAAAACCAAAATTACTGCATTTATAGAGTTAGGGAAAAAACCATTTTACAGGAAGCAAGTAGCAACATGATCACTAAGTAGTGGAAACATAGCATGAATACATAAGGACAAAAACACATAAGAATTAATCAGGATCTGGCTACAAATTTTACCCTAACTCAAAACTTTAGGGCTAGAACTGATAAGAAATTATATAAGGGTTTTGGGACACAAGGGAAGAACAATTCCCTTGTTGAATTCCCACCTACCTGGAGTAAAATTTCCTAGAAGAAATCCTTAAGAATCTGAGAAGAAGATTGAATGCCCTAGCTTTTCCTTAAGGAGTCTGTCTGAAACTTCTTTGTACTAAGTCTGAGAGTTGAGAGAAAGAATGAGGGGAATACATCGATCAACATCTTTAATTCTCTCTTAAACATGCCCAAAACGATGTAGTTTAGAGATTAAAAAGATGGGAAGTTACTAAAAATAACCCTGGAAGAAATCTGAAAAACTGCCCGACAGGGACCAACGGTCACACAACAAGTCGTTGGCTGATACCCACGACTCATTGGGACTAGTCGTTGGTCCTGGGCCTGAATTCTAGGCTTATGTGAATTTGTAAGTAAAGGGGACCACTGCTCCTTGGATGGACCAACGGGTCGTTGGCACCTCTAGTTGTCACTAGTAGGATTTTTAAATAAAAACTTGGTAGAACCAAGGGGTCATTGTGTCTGCTCGTGGTCAACATTGCCTGGACTTTAAATTTGGAAACGGGTGAAAACGATGACTCGTTAGAGGTGACAACAAGTCATTGGTTCCACTCATTGCTTCTGCGAGATATCTGGCAGCTTTCTGCACTAGGAAACCACGACTCCACAAAATGACTCGTTACTCTTAGTAATGGGTCATTGCATGACTCGTTAGTTCTCAAATGGAAAGCTTTTAGCTCAAACAATGACTCATACAATGGTCCGTTGATGCGGACAACGACTCGTTGTCTGAGTCGTCCTGAGACAAAATTTTCCTGATTCCTTCTAGTTTTTCATGAAACGTCTAAGTTTGGTCTAGAAAATTTTTTGGGTTTTACAGGGGTTCATGTGGATGTTTGCACTAATCACAAGAGTTTACAGTATGTGTTCAGTCAAAAGGACCTGAACCTGTGTTAGAGAAGGTGGTTAGAGCTATTAAAAGACTATGATATGAGCGTTTTTTATCACCTAGGTAAGGCCAACGCAGTGGATGATGCCCTCAGTAGATTGTCTATGGGGAGTGTTTATCATGTCGAGGATGATAAGAAAGAGTTGGTTAGAGATGTTCATAGACTGGCTCTGTTAGGGGTCCAGTTGGTTGACTTAGAAAAAGGTGGATTTGTAGTCCAGAGTGAGTCAGAATCCTCCCTGTGGTAGAGGTTAAGTCAAAGCAGGATGAAGACACAATTTTTCTCAAGTTGAAGGAAGCAGTACTAAGGAAAGAGGTGGAAGCATTGTTCAAGGGGGAGATGGTGTGCTCCATTACTAGGGCAGGTTGTGTTTTCTGGATGTAGATGATTTGAGGAAGCGTATATTAACAAAAGCTCACTGAACCAAGTACTCCATCCACCCATGTGCCACCAAGATGTACTGTGATCTACAGGAAGTCTACTGGTGGAATGGCATGATGAAGGACATTGCATAATTCGTGGCTAAGTGTCCAAATTGGTAGCAGGTCAAGGTTGAACATCAGAGACCTGAGAGTATGACTCAGGATATTAAAATTCCTACTTGGAAGTAGGAAGAAGTGAATATGGACTTCATCACAGGCTTACCTCGTACTCGCCGACAGCATGACTCAATTTGGGTGGTTGTAGACCAAACGACTAAGTCAACATATTTCCTATTAGTTAATACCACAGACTCAGCAGAGGATTATGCTATACCGTACATATGGGAGTTAGTCAGACTACACAGGGTTCCCTTGTCCATCATTTCTGATAGAGGTACTCAGTTCACCTGGCACTTTTGGAAGTCAATCCAAAAAGGACTTGGTACTTAGGTCAAGCTCAGCATAGCTTTTCACCCACAGATAGATGGCCAGGCTGAGCAGATGATTTAGACTTTTGAGGATATGCTGAGGGCTTGCATGATCGATTTCAAGGGTAGTTGGGATGATCGCCTACCTCTTATCGAGCTTGCATACAACAACATCTACCACTCCAGTATTCAGATGGCCCCATTTGAGGCATTATATGGTAGGAGGTGTAGGTCTCCTATAGGGTGATTTGAGGTTGGTGAAGCTACATTTATAGGACCTGATTTAGTATATGAGGCCATGTAAAAGGTTCAACTTATCAGGGAATGGCTGAAAACAGTGCAAAGCTGACAGAAATTGTATGCAGATGTAAGGAGAAGGGAGTTGGACTTTGATTTGGATGATTGGGTATACCTGAAGATTTCACCTATGAAAGGAGTTATGAGATTCAGGAAGGAAGGAAAGCTCAGTCCCAGATATATTGTCCCTTACAGAATCCTGAGATGCATTGGCAATGTGGCTTACGAGTTGGAGTTGCCTGCGGAGTTAGCATCGGTGCACCCAGACTTCTATGTGTCCTTGTTGGAGAAATGCATCGGTGACCCAGCCTCAGTAGTACCTCTAGAGAGTGTTGGTTTAAAGGACAGTCTCTTTTATGAAGAAGTTCCAATCTAGTTCCTAGACCATCAGGTTCGTAAGTTGAGAAACAAGGAGGTTGTTTCAGTAAAGGTCTTATGGAGGAACCAGCTAGTTGAGGGAGCTACATGGGAAGCAGAAGCACTTCATGATGGTTAAATACCCTCACTTATTCCCTTCTAGTTCAGCTTCAACATCAGGTACTAAACTCCTTCTCAGTACTCTATACAGTTCCTTACCCTTCAGCTCAATTCATGTTTTAAGGTGCACTCTAGTAACATAAGTCAGTCTATATGTCTATCTCAGTTTGGAGCTAGTAACTCATTCAGTAATCAGTTATTAGTTTTCAGTTCTGGAATAGCATCTCTTTTCCTATCTTTTCAGCTTACTTAGTCTTTATTCGAGGACGAATGTTCCCAAGGGGGAGATGTTGTAACACCACAAAAATCCCTAGGACTAGCCTTCAGACCAAAAATATTTTCATACAGAAAACTAGGAAAAAATCTTAGCACGAGTCACAATACGACTCATAGGAAAGTAGTACAAGTCATACAAGGACTCATAACAAGAAGGTCAGGGAAATAGTATGGGTGGCTAGGGGGAACCACGACTGCATGTCACGATTCGTACCACCATGGTACGAGTCGTACTGACCAGTCATGAAAAAGCTCAGAGAAGAGGTTAGGAATTCTGGAAAAAACCACGAGCCAAAGTACAACTCATGGTAAGTGGGTACGGGTCATACCATCCAATCGTGATTTGAATTTCAAAGACATGTTCAAAAGGCTTTGAGGAATCTACGAATCGTAGTAAGACCCGTAGTAAGTTCTCATAGGTCATGATAGTCTTCCGTTGAAAACTTTAGAGAATGGTGTTGAGCAAGGCCCCTTACCATGGATGTCAATACGGATCATATGATCCCGTTACGACTCGTAGGTTCAATCGTAACACCTGGAGGGAAAAATTTTAATAATAGTTTTCAGGGGAATTTTTGTAAAACCCTAATATCCTAACTCCTGAACTACATCATATTGGAAATATTTAGAAGGGGATTTAGGGGATTAGACGACCCTCTCTCCTCATTCTTTTGAAAACACGCTGAGAACCCAGACAGCTAGTTCCCAAGAAAGAGCTAGGGTATCCATCTTTTTTCAGATCTTCCAAGATAAGTCTCAGGGATCGTCCTTCAGGTATGTGGGACTTTAACAAGGGTTTACTTTCCCCCTTGTGTCCCAAATTATTTTTTAGAAAAAATTTCTAAATTCTAGCCCTACAGAAGATTTAAGCTAGGGTTTTCAGTTAATTAAGAGACTCCTTAAATCTTGTTAAATTCCCTAAATTTACATGATTATCCCTAGCTGAAATTCATGTACTAGNCCTAGCTGAAATTCATGTACTAGTTTTATTAATATAATTGCTTTCTTAGTCTTGATCTTTAGCATGATTTTGAATGAAACTTGTATGTTCTAGAACTCAAATAAAAATATTGTATTAGCATGATCTTTTCACTTGAATATTAAATGCTAGTATAGATACATGAACGGAAAGTTAATGCGTTTGTATATTTAGTATTAGAATTTCAGTCAATACTCAATATACTTCATATCCTCCAGAAATGTCAGCTGATCAGTTTGACTTTTATCAGTCTTTTGAGAAACTCAGTAAACTTAGTAAAATCAATATATCAATTTATTAGATGTTCGTTAGACTGTTACGACGCTTTTAGATAAAGAAGCTCTGACAAGTCTTAGAACATAGTTTATTTCAGATCCTTAGACTCTCGGAACACTTCTAGATAAGTAGTTCTGATTTAATCTTAGGAGATCAGTTTTGAGCTATCATCACAGTTATCCATAATTAAGATTTCCTGTGGGAGTGTTACTTAGCACCGAGCCGGCCAGGGTTCAGTGCACCCAGATTTCCAAAACTACATTGCCACCGTAGGTTATTAGCCTAAATGGACCCCAGACAATGATCACCCAGTTCAGCCACTATACCCTGGCAAGATACAGTGGGCCTTCTCCGATGGGGGTTATACATCGGACTCCACGTTTAGCACATGTGATTACATGTAGGTTATAGTCTTTCCCGTAGTCCAACTCAGTCCAGTACAGTCATAGTCTCCAGTTTAGTTCAGTCTTCCAGATATCAGGATAAGTTTATGACCTTCAGACATTTATCAGTACTTACAGTATTATCGGACTTTAGATTCTTTCAGTACTTATGAATCCAGATATTGTCATTGCATGTCTTGTCAGTATAGTTTACAAATATACAGTATTCTTATGCTCTAGTTTCATCTCACATACTCAATACATTCAAAGTACTGATCACATACTTTTATGTACTATATCATTTTATGATATAGGCTCAGGTACTCAGCCGCAGCACCGCAATTAGACTCTATATCATTGATGATATAGGCTCAGGTACTCAGCCTCAGCACCACAACCAGACTCTCTCTTGGCGATATCCCAAAAGCTTCAGTGGTGAGTCCTCATCTACCGAGGGTCGGAGTTCCATCTTCAGTTGTATTTATTATGTTTTAGTTCAGACACTAGAGTTAGCTGGGGGTTTGTCCGAGCAACTCGTCAATTCATTTTAGAAGGCTTTCAGACAGTATTTATAGATTCAACTTGGATTCTCAGATTTTGTCATTATTCAGTATTAGTTTATTTCCATTATCAGCTTCCGCTTTATTATAATTATTTTCAGCAGATTAGTCTTAGTAGAAATATGTTTTACCAGGGTTTGTTTGTGATTTCTTATGATTCTAAGTACCGTATTGCATCCAGGGTGTGAACTCGGATCATGAAAGTTGTCTTCTCTTGGTCTTCCAAGGCAATTGAAATTTGATTATACCCCGAATACCTATCTAAAAAATATTAATGTTCTCTTCTAGCTAATCGATCTAACATTAGATCAATAAACAGGACCAGGAAATGATCCTTCTTGGTCTATGAGTTCAACTTTCTATAATCCATGCACACTCTCCATCCAATGACTGGTCGCGTAGCTATTAATTCCTCCTTCTTATTTTGGAACTACGGTGATCCTTCCCTTTTTAGAAACACATTGGACTGGGCTTACCCAATTACTATCAGCTATGGGATAAACAACCCCTGCATCCAATCATTTGATGATCTCTTTCTTCACCACCTCTTACATAGGTGGATTCAAACGTCTTTGATGCTCCACCGAGGGGTTACAATCTTCTTGAAGGTTGATCTATGGGTAAAAATACCCGAGGGGACGCCCATTATATCAGCTATAGCAACCAATTTCTTGAATGTTCTTTTTTAAGACTGTTAGGAGTGCCTTTACTTGCTGCTCGGTTAGCTTAGCCGAGATGATCATCGGTAAAGTTTCATTTAAACCAAGATAGGCATACTTAAAATGTGAGGGCAGCGATTTAAGTTCTAGCATCGTAGGTTCAAGAATTGAGGGATGTGACAGTGGAATCTTCCAATTCTTAAGATCAAGGTCCAGCTTCTTCGGTTGAAAAAAAATAAGACCCAACACCCGCTATAGCATGACAAGCTTATTCTAACCCTTCACTGCTTTTAATGTTGTTATTCAAGAGAATGGCTTCTAGTGATTCATTGAACAATATCTCCTCAATAGTTTGCTCTATGTCTTCCTCATCAATGTTTTTTTGACTTGGAGTGACATTTTCCATGAGCGACTCCTTTTCCTCCACACTTATCTCTTAGCTTATTTGAGAGGCTAGATGGTTCATCCCATCTTCCAAGTGTCTAACAGAGATGTCATGATCTTTCACCATTTGGGTGAGCTTTAAAAAATCACCCTTCAGTTCTCAGATCCCCAAGTCAGTGGAAAGCACCCTTTCCATAACCATTTCAATCATGCCTTCAATTCTCGAGTGTGAGAACTCCTCACTTCCCCAATTTCTCAATTTGGCTGCAATTTTATATTTCCGACCTTGATTCTCATTATGGAAATGCCGTAAGCCTTGGAATACACCTTGACATCCTGGATGAGAACCCCTCATACACATTTCTATCAGCCCAATTTGAGTCATAATTTTTACCAACATAGCATCTCTTTACTCCTCTTTTTTTTCATATTTCATTCATCCATTGAACAGAATTTGTACACGAAAATGCTTCAGTGTATCTTAGTATCCATGCAAGATAGCTCATTTTTATGCACCTAGCAAATGGTAAAAACAACACAAGATGCAAAGAAAAAATTGAATTACTAAACAATTAATGGCAATCAAAACTCAATTCCCCGGCAACGGCGCCATTTTTTTATAACGCTCAATATATCTCTCCCAATTAAGGGAGGTGGCAGAGATCGTTGTTAAAAACAAATTTCCAATGGATAAGGGGGTCAAATCCCATAGAGAATTGAATTAGATCAAGAAAGAGTTATAAAAATAAATAAATTTAGCATGCATCATTGTTTATAATGTATCAGGGGAAAATTTGGGGGAAAAGAGTAAATTATAAAATTCTACTTTCAAAGAAAAACAATGCAAGTTTGATTATTGCAAGCAATGAGAACAAACTAGGGATGTGCTTTTGATGGGGCATCGATTTTATTGGGGTTAATTAACTAGTCTCAAATATCAATTACAGCATGAATAGCAATGACTAAGGCTACGTCTGATGTTTCTCAACCACTTGTGTGAATTTTTCTTAGGTTTTCTCAAACCCCAAGGTCGTAACTATCAATCAACCACTAAAAACTTGAGGAAGAGCTGAGCTATCTCTAGCCTCAGGACTTTAATGGATTGTGGAAATGGGTTTTGACTCTAGCTCAACCCCACATATCCATAACCCAATTTCTCAATAATGCTTCCTCACCCAGATCTTACTCCTCTCTTTCAAGCCAAAGCAAGATAAGAAAAGTAAATTAATATTTGAAACCATTAATTATAGCATTTAAACTTGGAGGAAACACTATATTCATGCATTATAATTGAATTTAAAACTAAATCAAAAACACCCAATCCATTCTAAACCTCAATCATGCACACATCCCTAGAAACGAAATTAGCTACTTATGGATAAAGTTAAAAACAAGTTACCCATGGGTAATTCATTAACATTCATCATATTGAAGAGAAATTAAAGCTTTCAAATTTGCAACTATGGTGTACTTAGCTCAAAATAGAAAAGAAGATGAAGAAGAAGAATGTACTCCCCTCTTTCTCTCTCTACTTCTCTCTATAATTTCTTAGCTCAGATGTACAAATTATGTCATGTATGAGTACAATTGGGGTAATTCTGCATATTCACTTTTTGTACAGCTTTTCTCAAATGCCCTTGGAAGATTCCACATTGAAGTTTTGTTGGATAATTTTTGCTCTGTCAGTGATCTGATCAGTTGTGCGGCACCTACATTTTGCAGGTACCCATCCATGAGTCACGGGTCTGAACAGATTTTTCTTAGACTCCATCTATGGTTGCACCTGCATTTCACAGGTGCCAACTTGTGCCTCGCATGTGCTCTTCATCTCAAGACTAGTGCTCAGTGCGTGGCACCTGCATTTCGAAAATGCCAATGTTTGGCACGCAGGTTCTTACTTCCACCAAACTATTTCTTTATTCAATTTCTTTATTTTTCTTCTCTTAATCCAATACCTACAAAATCAAAGATAAAAGGCATAAAACCTTCCTATTTATGTGAAAACTATGCAAAATCTCATTCTTAAGAACCTATAAGTTGGTAAATTACCAACTTATCATGAGGGGTCTGGGTAGGCCACTAAGCATTTCCCTCATGGCTGTCATGTTTGTCTCAATCCGTTCCAAGGGGCCAGTAGGCCTAGAAGGGCTAGCACCACTGCATCTTAGGGCCTCATTTCCTTTGTCATCTGAGTCAGCCCTCCTCTTCTTTCTACCCCTCCCAGGCACACCCTTCAACCCCAAAGGATCAAAGGGCACATCACACCCCAACATACAGTCCCTCACCTCCCAACAAACACCTGCTTGCTGATAGAGCATAGTGAGAGGGAAATGGCAGACTGGCCCCACTTTGGGCTCAACAAAGTTCAAATCACCACAATACCCAAACTCTACCATTTCTAGTATTGAAACCTCATAAAAAATTCTATAGAACACAGAGAACGATTTAGATCACTTGAGAATGTAAAATACTAGTAGCATGCTTTGATAACCTACCCTCATTAGGAGAAAAAGAAAAAGAATCTTCCCCACCCTATTTTCAACTCGAATCTATGCATAAAGACATGAAAACACAAGCATTGTACAGTAAGTAAAACAAAAAAGTTGTGGGGATGAGATTTACCTTTGAAATCAAGAGGAATCACAAAGAAATTGATGAGGATTTGGCCAGAAGTTGGAATGGTAATGTGAGAATAAACCAAAAACAGTCCCTTCTACTTTGTAATCTAAAATTTTGGTTTCACTACAGTGGACAGATTTTCGCTGTCGCGAGACCTCTGCGACGGAAAAGTACCACTGTAACGGGCAGGCCCGTTCTACTGATATGTTCGACGTTTCAATTTCTACGAGTGTCAAAAATATCCCGAGTACAGGATAAAGAAATCCTTGTGGAGGATGGTGATAACATGGGGGTTTCATAAGCAATAAGTATGTGAATATGGATTACAGTTGAGGAATACAGGAGACCCGATATTAAACGGGTCGATTCGAGTGTGAAAACAGTTGGTAGAAGTGGCATATGTGGAACTCTTTCCCAATTGTAAATGCGGGGATGGGAGAATTAAATTTGCTTCGTGTCCGTGTAGTATGCCTATTAGCATTATAGTACCTCAGAAATGGGGTCTGGTAAAGTTTCGATTAAATCCGCAGTGATGACGATAAGACCATGGTGGAAAGTATTACCATAAATATGACCCCACGTGGATTTGGACTGCGACAGGATAGAAAACCTCTGCATATCCCATAAAGTCGTTCGAGGATGAATGGTTATTTAATTGGTATTTATTTAATGACCTATCCGATCATTATAGCATGTTGATGATGTAGACGTGACAAATTTAAAGTTTTTGCGGGTCTGGGTTATGTTCTCAGAATAAATGTTCATTGTATTGATGGAGTTAAAATGGATGAATTAAAATTAGGTGGGCCCAAGCATAGGACCGCCGCATCAGATAGATCTCCGCCATAGCGAGACCGCCACAGCAGGATCACTGCAGTGATAAAAGCACCCCCTGTAGCGGGCGACATAGACAAGAACTCCATGATCAGGGCAATTGCAGAACTCAGTTCCTATTTGAATATGGATTAGTCATTAGAAACATCCTAGACTGAAAATTTTGGGTTTTCTAAGAGAGAAAGGATGGCTAGAGAAGAGAAAAGATCCTACCATCCTCCCCCGATATTTTCTACAAGAACACCCAGATGCGAGGCGCGAACGAAATCCCATCGTCTTTTTGGAAGCAATTGGCACCCAGGTAGGTTATGGCTTACCTTTGTATTAGACTATGATTAGTGAATCGTATACATGTGTACTATTAATGTATGACATTATGAAGATAATATTTGATTAATTCTGTGATATCGTTATTACTCTGAATAGTGTGATTATGGAATTGGGAAAGATAATCCCAAGCCTAGAATGTGAGGGAAAGATGAATCTAGTTGGTAAATAATTATGGATATATGTGATTATATAGTCATAATGTTGTTTTAGATTAAATATTCTTGGTAGCATGCGAATGTTGGTTGTTCTTGATCGTATATTTTGATGGTACAAACGTTATGTATATTTGTAATGACATAAATAAAAGGAAGAAGTGGAGCGATCGGATCTGGTTTTGGTTATATGAACTTAATGTTGCAATTTAATAGTTATGAATGAAGATGTATAGCCAGTTGCATAAATGGTATAACCTAAAATGAATCTGAGGTAGTAATGAACGGGTGTTTTGAGAACCCGTAGCTAGTAAGATTAAGTAATTGAATCTTGATTGTGATTTAACAATTATTGTGAGTAATGAATTTCCTTTGTGAGTGAATATATTTGAGGAACGATGATGGGCCCAAGTGCGTTGTCTTGAATAGGGACCAAAAGGAATAATAGGATGTACAATATTGAAAGAACTTATTTTTGTGATAGATCCTTATGTGAGAAAGTTGGGAAGGTTAAGCCGACGAATTGTGAAAGTTACCTTATGTGTGTTATTGTGGTACTAGTTGATGTGAGACTGGGCCAGTTAATAAATAAACTTGGAAGATAGCCGATTAGGGTTGTGAGAAGTCAAACTTTAATTGAGTAATTATATATGTCAAGAATTGTTAAGTATGATTGTTGGTCTTCGGGTGCTGATTTTGGCAGAGGTAAAGGTAGTAGGTTATGGTTTATAAGGAGTTAGACTTTAATTAATAATTGATTATATCGTGATTTAATGCGGAAGAATGTATTGGTCTTTGGATCTTAGTGGTGGTGTAAATAATATATTTGATCATATTTGTGGGGATATTGATGATCGTATTTGTGACTGTGAATGTATGTTGAAGTGATATTATGTGAATTTATTTATACCAATGAGTTGTCATATGTATCGATGAGGTGAAACATATAAATATGTTGGATTGTGTTGGCAAATATACCTTCTGAATTTTTCTGTTATCGACTAGATGATTGTGGAATTACTTTGATGATTGTTGACTTGTATGTCCCTCAAATTGTAATATGCATTGACTGGTAGAATAATGTGTTCATGATATAGGAGTTATGGAGTATTATATCCATCTGATTGTCACTTGAGTTGACAGAGATGATAGCCTGTGGAAAGGTAACGATGAATATTGGATGATGGGTAATGGAGACCCATAATTGGTATGAGTACACAAAAGATATGATATGATATTCATATGTCTAGGTGTACAAGTAAGAGTACACAGACAAGTATGAGATGATGTTCATACGACTGGGTGTACAGTACATGAATTTCTAGAGTGCCCTATAGGTAATGACTGAAAGGGAAATGTAAGACCCTCTAGCATGTGTATACAGTGTTTATAGCATTGACAATGTTGTACAGTGATATGACAGATGTGTGCAGTTGTGTTCAGATATGAGTACACAGATAGGTATGATATGATTTTCATACGGCTGGGTGTATAGGTAAGAGTACATAGACAGGTATGATATGATGTTCATACGGCTGTTTGTACAGGTAAGAGTACACAGGAAGGTATGTTATGATATCCATACATTTGGGTGTACAAATATGCATACACAAATAGGTATGGTATGATATACATATGGCTGGGTGTACAGATGATGAGGTACTGAGCGTAATAGAGATCAATACTGGTATGTGATGAGATACATACAGTTAGGTGATAAAGATCCGTAATAAGTATAGTATAGAGTTGAGTATAAAGATTGCCCAGTGAGTGTGCAGACACCAGATGATATCAGATATTGAGACGAGTTCATGTATTTGTGTATCATGTGTGTTCTTTAAATTATCGTATAGTTTCGTATTACTATGTGAAATTCTTGATGATTGATTTATTTAATTGTGATATATGGATTATCGCATTCTAAATCATTGATTGTGTTGTTTTATGTGTGTTACTGGGTTGATCCTAATTGTCGAAATAATTATGGTAAAACAGGGGGAATAGAGTGGATAATCATGATAAGACGAATAAAAGAACGTTAAATTTAACGAGTGTGACATTGTTACAGTTGTTGATGATTATTGTGTATGTATAGAATATAGATGGTTGAGAAATTATGTGATCAACGGAATTGAGTTACTACCTAAGAGAGTACCGCTGCAGCAGCATTATTACCTTTGTGGAGAGACGTGGCAGCGGTCTAGTTACCACTGTTGTAGGCCTAAATAGTGTGCAGAGTAATGTCGTTGTTGAGATCCGTTGTAAGCATGTGTATCTTATTAAACGAGTTGAGTAAATAGGGAGAATTTAAATGAATTATTGATCATTGTGTTAATTATAATAATTAATCAATTAATTTCATATTACTTGTATGTTGTTGCGTAAACTAATTATTATCGGCGGATGATGCCTACCTAAACGTATGGTGTACTGATACTACTCTTGCTATGCCTTTTTGGTGTAAGTTGTGGCAGGTTGAAGTTCGTGATTGATGTGGGAATATTTAGCAACAACAATTATACATATTTCCGCAGGCGAAACTGTGTCTTTTAATTGTCGATTTTCTAATGTAGTGCTCTTGTACCTGTCAAGACTAGATCTTTGAGAGAGTCAGTTTTTTGGAAATTTTTAATGGTGTAATTATGTTGTTTAGTTTATGAAAACTTATGAAATAAAGATGTTATTTGAATGAAATTTTTTTGCATGTTGTTTTTGGAAAAAAGGATTCTTATGTCGAAATAGAATCGAGTAGGTATCTGCATGACCTGTCAGTTTGGGTCGTGTCATTTCATTCTCATTTGACTTTTATTTTCAAGAAAATCATCAAGATCTCTTTGTTGCAACTGCAAAGTTATCTTCAATTTTTTATTTTATTTTTATTTTTTTAAAACATCGATCTTAAATAGGTGAAACACAATTAATTAAGTTAGAGAATTGTAAATTAAACTTTATGTAAGAATTTAAGGAGAAATGAATGAAAGAAAGTGAATGAGGAAAAAAAGTCTCTTCAAACATCTTTTTGTCTTCATATTTTCACTATGTGTATGGATTTAGTGGATTAATATAATCATGCATTAAAATTTATGATCATGCATTAATTTTTGATAAATGAATTTAGTGCATTAATTATTCAAAATAACTCTTCCAATTCTTATATTTTCTATAACAACAAAGAGTATTATTGGATTGGCTGCGATACATTATAAAGTTAGCTTTTTTGTATTATTTGATCTCAAATTCTCTAAGAATAAAGAAAAGATAGATGCTAAATGTATTGAATAGGCTATTAATATTATTACTCACGATTGAAAGTATGAAGTAATAGAGTGTGTGTCAGTGAGTAATGGAGGAGTAATTTATCTATCTAAACCCACTAATTAATACATGATATATACTCTTACTAGTGAATATGATTCGCGCTTCGCGCGATTACAAAGAAAAATATACTATTAAATAGTGGAGTAATTTTTATAAAGTGAAGAATTCTTATTTTTCATAAGATTTTTTATTACGTACATAGAGTGATAAGTAATGATAATTTTTTATCCTGACGATAAAAATTGATCAGTAATCAATTAAACAATCTAATTGAAAAAAGTACAATTTGTAGAGTATGATCTTAAAATAGTATATAC
>JACEIK010000261.1:313883-332166 GCA_018107945.1 Datura stramonium
GACCTTGTCGGTCACAGATCAGTTTAGCACTTTATTCTACTTTTCAGTGATAACTAGTCAGCATGGTGGCCTTGTCGGCCCGCATAGATTCCCTTATGTTTAGTTGTTCTGGGTAGTTGTTATGTTCCTACAGGTGGTTATAGGCCTTGTCGTTCGGAGGCTGTATTTACAGCCATTATATAGCCCGTTGTTTTCATAAATCCAAAATTAGAGCCAGCCTGGCACCAGAAGTGCTTAGGCTCATAGTCCAGCAGTTCAGGTCCTAGTAGGGCACTAGGTGTCAGTCATGCATCCCAAGGCGGGGTGTGACCAAACCTTAATTTAAGATCATTAAGTAATATGAATACATCATAACACATCCTTCTTTTTGTACTAAAAACTCTTGTCCATAGCTCGAATGTACGAGTTTATCGCTTAAATTATACGGGGTGTTACATCCTTCCCCCCTTAGGAACATTCCTTGAATGTAACTTAGATTCATGAATTCAAGATTATAGGAGTATCCAAAAAAATTTGGAAGAGCTCCCCTATAATATGGACTATCTAAAATCCTGAAACGTAGAAAAGTCCAATCTAGAAGTCTCACAGAATGAGACAAATAGCTAAACAACATAGCTTTGCAACAATAATGTGCAAAAAATACTACAACAATAATAATAAGGAACAATATAAAGTCCGAATAGGTATCTTTCTTCAATTGTGACAATATGAACTTATATTCCATCATGTTGGGGTCTGAAACAAGTGAGGATATCTGGATCTCGTGTCATCCTCAACTTCCCAGGTCACTTCTTCCACATTCTTGTTTCTCCAGAGGACTTTAACGAAAGCCACATCTTTGGTCCTCAATCTACGTACATGTCGATCTAGTATGGCAATTGGAGTTTCTTCGTAGGACAACTCTTCTGTGATCTAAACATCATTAACTGGGACAACCCGAGAAGTATCTCTTATGCACTTTCGTAGCATCGACACATGAAAAACTAGATGAATAGATTCTAGCCCTGGAGGCAACTCTAGATCATAGGTAACTCGGCCTATCTTCCTGAGGATTCGAAATGGCCCAATGAATCTCCAGCTAAGCTTTCCCTTCCTACCAAATCTCATAATGCCCTTCATAGGCGAAACTTTCAGGAATACCATGTCATCAACACAGAACTCTAAATCTCTACGTCGTACATCAGAGTAAGATTTCTGATGACTTTGAGCTGTCAACAATCACTCTCTAATGAGCTTAACTTTCTCTTCAGACTAATGTATCAGGTCAGGTCAATCAGCGCTGATTCACCTACCTCAAACCATGGAATGGGGGATCTATATTTTCTCCCATACAATACCTCATAAGGTGCCATCTTAATGCTAGAGTGGTAATTGTTAGTATACGAAAATGCTATAAGAGGTAGGTGATCATCCCAAATTCCCCTGTGGTCTAGCACACACGCCCGTAACATATTCTTGAGTTTCTAAATTGTGCACTCAGCCTGGCCATCTGTCTGGGGATAAAAAGTTGTACTCAGATTAACCTGTGTCCCTAAACCCTTCTGGAATGACATCCAAAAATATGCCCCTCTGTCAGAAATAATAGATATTGGGATACCATGCATTCTGACTATCTCTCTGATATACAACTCTACATAATCTTCATCTGTAAATGTAGTCCTAACTGGCAAGAAATAGGCTAATTTTGTCAGCCTATTCACAATGACCTAAATAGAGTCAAATTTATGCCCAGTACGAGGTAAACCTGTAACAAAATCCATGTTGATTTATTCCTATTTCCACATAGGCACATCTATCTCCTGTGTCGGGCTTCTGATGTTCAGCTTTTATCTGCTGGCAATTGGGACATTGTGCTATGAACTCAACAATATCTTTCTTCATCTCATTCCACCAATAGATTTCTTTTATATCATGGTATATCTTTATCGAACCCAGGTGAAGAGAATAGTGAGAATAATGTACCTCTGCCATGATCTGTCGGCGAAGCCTTGCAACATTTGAAACACAGAGTCGACCTCTAAATCTTAAGACTCCATCTCTTGTTATCTCAAAGGCCAATGACTCTTACTGCTGAGCCTTACCTCTGAGTTGTACCATGCTTGGATCTTTGTATTGTCGCTCTTTCACCTCCACAACTAGAGATGACACTACAATATTCTGAATCACGACCCCACTATCATCTGAGTCTATTAATCGAACCCCTAAATTGGCCAACTGGTGCAGCTCTCAAGCTAATTCTCTTTTTTCTAGGCTCAAATATAACAAGTTGCCCACAAATCTGTGACTAAGGGAATCAGCTACATTATTAGTCTTCCCTGGGTGATAAGAGATACCTACATCATAGTCTTTCAGCAACTCAAACCAATGACGTTGTAGGTTCAACTCTTTCTGTTTAAAGATATACTGGAGACTCTTGTGATCTGTAAAGATGTCGACATGAACACCATATAAATAATGTCTCCAGATCTTCAAGTCCTGCACAACTGCAACCAACTCTAAATCATGGGTTGGGTAATTCTTCTCATGCTTCCTCAATTGCCTCAAAGCATAGGCAATCACCTTACCAAACTACATCAGAACACACCCTAACCCAATGTCTAAAGTGTCACAATATACAACATATCCCTCTGAGCCTTCTAGTAAGGCTAATACTGGTGCAGATGTTAGTCTGTCTTTCAATCCCTGAAAACCTACTCACATTCCTTGGTCCACTAGAACTTAGTTGTCTTCTGAGTTAGCCTAGTCAATGGTGCTGATGGGGTAGAAAATCCTTCCACAAATCTTCTTTAATACCCAACTAACCCTAGAAAGCTACGAACTTTGGTTGAAGTAGTGGGTCTAGGCCAAGTCTTCACGGCCTCTATATTCTGTGAATCAACCTAGATGCCTGTGTCTAACATAATATGGCCCAGGAAAGCCACAAAATTCAACCAGAACTCGCATTTAGAGAACTTGGCGTATAACCTATGATCTCTAAGTACCTGGAGTACTGCTCGTTGATGATCTCTATGCTCAGCCTCTAAACATGAATATACAAGGATATCATCAATAAATACTATCACAAATAGATCTAATAATGGCCTGAATATACTATTCTTTAGGTCCATAAACACTGCTGGGGAATTCGTCAATCCGAAAGACATCACCAAGATCTCAAAGTGGTCATATTTGGTTCTAAAAGCTGTTTTTGGAATATCTTTCTCCCGAACTCGTACCTGATGGTACCCTAATCTCAAATCAATCTTTAAAAAATATTTGAAACCTTGCAGCTAATCGAACAAGTTATCTACACTCATAAGGGGGTATTTGTTCTTAATAGTGAATCTATTTAGCTGCCGGTAATCTACACACATTCATAGGGAGTCATCTTTATTTCTCACAAACAAGACTAGTGAACCCCAAGACGAAGAACTAGGCCTGATAAAGCCTTTATCAAGCAAGTCTTTTAGTTCATCCTTCAACTCCTTTAGCTCAACAGGAGCCATTATGTAAGGGGGAATAGATATGTGTTGTGTATCTGGTAGCATGTCAATGGCAAAATCGATATCCCTTTCTTGGGGAATACCCAGGAGCTCATCTAGAAACACATTGGGGAATTTATTAACCACTAGAATAGACTAAAGAGTCGGGGATTCTGATTTTGGTCATAATTACATGCCCAAGTACTATTTTATATCTTAATTTAGTCATGTTTGTTAATGTATATGATTACATTCTCATGTATTTATGTTTAATTATGTGCCGGAACTAACCAATATGATTAGCCTTTATTTTGTAGGTGTCATATGCTAAGGGATGGGGCTAAAAACGATGTTCAATGTACAAGGGAGAAGCCTGGAAATGATAGCACTTGAAGGAAACATGACATGCCAAACTGAAGGCTGGCCGTGCTAGGAAGCGTGGCACGTTATGCGTGCACCGCGCCCAGTGTCATGCCACGCCTAGGCTGTGTGCGTGAAGAGATGTCACAAGGCAATGCCCTGCGTGATAGGCAACGTGTCATGACAGGCACAAGGAGCGACCAACAGCGTTCCACACCGGGCGATAGGTTCCTCGCACACGACCTGCCAAGAAGCCACATTCCAGTGGGCATGTGCGATGCCTCCGTGCCACGAAGCTACTGTTGCTTGATAGGCAGCGTGGCACGGAGCTGGTCCATGGCCGACCAAAATTTTCATTTTCCCACTTAGTATAACTTAAACATTTAACTCTAAAAATATTTTATCACGAAAATATTTTGGGAAAGTAGAGAGAAGCGAAGAGAGAAGCGAAGAACTTCACCTAGGGTTCAAGGTTTTTCATTCTCTTTTAATTATTGTTGTAAGTACATTACTTTAATCATGTTTTTGAGTAATTGTATGAACATGAGTGGCTAAAACCCTTCGTCTAGGGTTGAGGCTACATGATATGATAAATGCTTAAATTCATCTTTAGTTTGAGTTCTTAGTTGTTGTTTTGTCTTGCCTTCTTAATTATTGTTGTTTTAATGCTTGATCACCATGAAAATAAACTTGTTAAGCTTAAGTAAAAGCTCGAAGAATAACACTAGCTTAGAACGAAAGAATGTAGGGAGCAAGTTCTTGTCTTTACGATAGGATTCACGGTTATGATAGAAATTATACCTAATTTTCGTTGCTTAGTTAATAAAACGGGATGATAGCTAGACACCGGCTTAGATTGTCACATCACCGCTCGTAGAAGTAGTTGTGAAGCTAAGTTAGGTTAAATTATTAGAGGTAGAAATTCCATAATCAAGGGCATAAACCCCGTAAACCACATGCACGTAGTTAAATTGCTCACGAATTAGGACATCACATCCCCGCTCAACGATGTAGGTGTGAGACTAGTTTTTTGTGTTTAGAGGCCCAAAAGACTATGAACACTGCATTTTAACTCTGTGAGACAACAATAAGTTTACATACTTGAACCATTGTGAATTGTGGCATTTCACAATTATCAGGCCTTAACTCTAGTTGCTTCTCATTACTGTATTTTCAACTTAATTGTGATAACCGTAGATTTAAAATTAGTTTCAACTTCAAATCTCGAAAACTAACACTTGTGAAAATTAATTTATCACTTAAACTTGAATATTCACTAAAATAGTCTAGTCCATGTGGGTTCAACATCCGGCTCTTTAAGAGTCACTATATTACTTGTACAACCGCGTAGCTTGCACGTGTGTTGGGGCGCAACAAGTTTTTGGCGTTGTTGCTGGGGACTGGCGAAATTGGTGAATTTCTTATTTTGTGTTAGTGTCTAATTTTCTAAGTGTTGAAAAAAATATGTATTAGTTTTAGATTTCTTTTATTTTTGTGTTTAGTTTGATACCCTTCTTGACATGACATTATGGAGCACAAATGGGTTGAATGGTGGATACTCATATTGAGTGAGTCCTGTCTGAATTGTGGAGGACTCCACTTGTGGAAACATGGTGTTCAGGATGGCTATTGGAATGGTTGTCCAAATTCGTATTCCCCTTCCCCAAGCCCGTACTATGATCCTTCTATTGGTTTTAATGAGTACAGGAATGATGAAAAGGAGGACTTGGAACACCAAACTGAAATAGAAAACATATTAAAACAAGTCCTTGAGCAGACAGAGGCGATGAGGGAGAAGATGGAAGTAATGGGAGTTCAGAATAAGGAAAATGGTGAGGCCCTAGAGATGATAAGCACCAAGTTCACGGAGTTAATGACTGAGGATGAAGCTTGCACTGATTTGCAAGTAACAGTCTTAGCAAATACTCAAGAGGGATTTCATGGAGAAGAAAAGAGTGAGTTCTTTGAACAAGCTCAACAATTAGAAGCTCCTGAGAGTCTCTGTGATGGTCCCAAATATATGTCCAATCCAGTCATCAAAAGAGAGATAGAGTTCCAACCATTTGACATTCATGTGGAGTTAGATGTTTATGTGGAGAAGGTGTAAACAAGTAAGGAGGTCAAGCATAATGTAGTTTTAGAGTTGAAGTGTATTGTACCCCACTCGAAGCATTTCTCAACATTAAGTTTGGTTGACAACCTAGAAATAGAGTCTTCCAAGCTTGTAGAGAAAGGTCTAGAGGAGGAAAAAGCCCCGTATATTCTAAAATTTGTTGATTCTGAGAGACAAAATGACTTTACTTATGAAGGGACAATAAGTGCTAGAGGCGACATCTATTGCTTGGTCCTTTATATTTTCACCACCACCCCTAAAACATAAGAGGAAATTGGAAAAGAAATTAGGGGTGAGATTCATATCCTCAAAGTGGAAGGAAAAGTGGTGGAACTTGATGCGTTGTGTCGCGACGTAAAATCAGGAGCTAATTCGGAGGCAACCCAAGAGTACCACAGGTACAAATTTCTTTTCATTTTGTTTTTAATTTTATTTTCTTTCACTTGTTTTTTTTTTGATAACTTAAGCACTGATTAAGGGGAAGTCTAAGTACCCTTAGAAGAGGAATCTAAGGAGCATGGAAAGAGAATGAGTGTGGGGTTGGTGACCCACGTGTTCA
The DNA here is from genome assembly GCA_018107945.1 of Datura stramonium. Lineage (NCBI taxonomy): Eukaryota > Viridiplantae > Streptophyta > Magnoliopsida > Solanales > Solanaceae > Datura > Datura stramonium. Next base: position 320,377 of record JACEIK010000261.1, read on the forward strand.
AAAATGGAGGAAAACATGTTGCTAGCTAGGCCTAGAGGCCTCAGGAAGTATCTCTCACCCTTATTTTTATTGTAAATGATTCTTTAGGGACATAGCATATTTTAAGTGTGGGGTGAGGGAAATTTCAAAATTTTGTGCTAAGTGATTTTGGGTGAATGTGGTGCTGAGTATAATGTTTTTGTTGAAAAAGTTTGAATTGAGCACATTTCACCCACCCTTTGGTTTTCCTTTTTGGTTCTTTTCCAAGAGGGGGGTACTTTGAACCGATGAATAAAATTTTTCTTTGGCTGTACATAATGGTGTTAGTCTTAGTTAGGGACTTTTTCCGACGATGGATGGATGATGACCGTCTTGAGGGAAAATTAGTCAATAGATTTTTGTTGTGAACCCTTAGTTGATTGACAGTTTTGATGTTCTTGTTATGTGTTGTACATGATTGTGAGATGCAAGTGTTGTAAATTTTGAAGCATGTTGAGCAATTGTATAACTCTGTTTGAGATACCTAGGCTCTTGAATATGACTCTATGTGCGTAAAGCTTAATTCTGAATTCTTGTGATTAGTTGAGTTAAGAGTCTACTAAATTTGTATTGAATTGTGTATATGTTGTGAGTGTAAGGTTTTTGAATATTTCATGCTATTTTGTAGTGTCTAGAACTTGCCTAGTGTGTATACAAAATGAAATGAGGGATGTTGATTGTAGGAGATGATTTAGGCATTTCTTTGACCGAGCCCAGTTTTTATCCATTGTTTTACCTACCTTTAATATATGATCCTAGTTAGCCCCATTGAGCCTTTAGCCTATTCTTTGCTAGCCACAAAATTAGCTTAATCCTTTCTTTTTAATAGCCTTGAATTTGATCCAAACCTAAGTGCATACCTGAAAATGCAAAAGAAGTTAAGGAGTGAGAAGTTGGAAGAAGAAGGAAAATAGTAGTGTGGGAGTTGAAGAAAATACTAGAGGTGCACTTGTTTAAAAATGCATAACTGTTGGTAGGGAGCAAAAGAAGAAAACAGCGAAAAAATTGCGTAAGTACTCCTTACTAATAGCCTAAGTGTGCCTAATGAAATGGGGAAACAAAGAGGAAAATGGGAGTTGAAAAGAATAAAGGTGAAGTAAGAGATAGATAGCCTTAATGAAAGTGTGATGTATTAAAAGCGCTTAGGGAATATGGTCACTATTACTGGCCAGAATAGTACCTACCAATCCCTTAGCCTACATTACAACCCACTAAATCCTACTTTGTCTTACTTTCAAACATTCCTAAATTAGTGGAGTAAAACACTAAAGGAAGCTTATGGATCAATACATGTTGCACGTGAATTCTTTGTGAGAGGGAGCTTATTTCTTATTCATATACCCATACATGTTATAATTTCAAAACATATGAGCGAAAAATTGGGTAACTCTCTTGTTGTGATGGCACATGTTTGATGAAGGATAAAATTCATGTCGGATGTCTTACTTGGTTGATTTGCATGAATTTGATTAGTTTAAGAGTCAATCTTTGAGGCAAGGAAGTTTTAACCTATTTATATGGGGTTTTATTGGTGAGATATGGCATGCTCTATTTTAAACTTGCTATCTAAAACAATAGGTGCGTAGCTTGAATCATCTTGTTTCAATTACCTATGTGTGAGTTCTTCCTTTGAATGAGATGTAATAGAGTACTTCGAGGAAGAACAAGGCTTTAAGTGTGGGGTAGTGATCTTGGGCATAATTACATGCCCAAGTACTATTTTATATCTTAATTTAGTCATGTTTGTTAATGTATATGATTACATTCTCATGTATTTATGTTTAATTGTGTGGCAGAACTAACCAACATGATTAGCCTTTATTTTGTAGGTGTAATATGCTAAGGATGGGGGTAAAAATGATGTTCAAGGCACAAGGGAGAAGCACGGAAATGAAAGAACTTGAAGGCAACATGACATGCCAAAGGGAAGGCTGGCTGTGCTAGGTAGAGGGGCACACTGTGCGTGCTCCGTGCCTAGGATGCACGCATGAAGAGATGTCATCAGGAGATTCCCTACGCAATGGGCAACGTACCACAGTAGGCAAAAGGCACGACCAACTGCGTGCCATGTCGGGCGATGCGTAGGTGCCTCGCACACGACCTATCGAAAAGCCACATTCCAGTGGGAATGTGTGATGCCTCCGTGCCACGGAGCTACTGCTGTGCGATAGGCAGCGTGGCACGGAGCTGGTCCATGGCCAGCCAAAATTTGCATTTCCCACTTAGTATAAATTAAATACTTAGCTCTAAAAATCTTTTATCACGAAAATATCTTGGCAAAGCAGAGAGGAGCAAAGGGAGAAGTGAAGAACATCACCTAGGGTTCAAGGATTTTCATTCTCGTTTAATTATTCTTGTAAGTACATTACTTTAATCATGTTTTTGAGTAATTGTATGAACATGAGTGGCTAAAACGCTTCCTCTAGGGTTGAGGCTACATGATAGGAATGTAAATTCTTAAATTCATCTTTGGTTTGAGTTTTTAGTTGTTTCTTTGTCTTTCCTTCTTAATTATTATTGTTTTTATGCTTGATCACCATGAAAACAAACTTGTTAAGCTTAGATAAAAGCTCGAAAGAGTAACCCTAGGTTAGAATGAAAGAATGCAGGAAGGAAGTTCTTGTCTTAACAATAGGATTCACAGTTAGGATAGAAATTATACCTAATCTTCCTCGCTTGGTTAATAAAACGGGATGATAGCTAGACACCGACTTAGATTGTCACATCACCGCTCGTAGAAGTAGTTGTGAAGCTAATTTAGGTTACATGATTAGAGGTACGAAAGTCCATAATCAAGGGCATAAACCCCGTAAACCACATTCACGTAGTTAAATTGCTCACGAATTAGGTCGTCACATCCCCGCTTAACGATGTAAGTGTGAGACTAGTTTGTGGTGTTTAGAGGCTCGAAAGACCATGAACACTGCATATTAACTCTGTGAGACAACAACTGAAGTTCACATACTCAAACCATTGTGAATTGTAGCATTGCATGATTATTAGGCCTTAACTCTAGTTGTTTCTCATTACTGTATTTCCGAATTAATTGTGATCACCATAGATTTAAAATTAGTTTCAACTTCAAATATAAAAAACCAACACTTGTGAAAACTAATTTAGCACTTGAACATGAATATTAATTGAAATAGTCTAGTCCCTGTGGGTTCGACATTCGGTTTTTTAAGAGTCACTATATTACTTGTACGACCACGTACGCATGCACGTGTGTTGGGGCGCAAGAGATTCTGCTTGCATATCTCGAACTCTGACAATATGATAGATACAACCCTTTGCAATTAGCTTCCTCGACCGGAGATAAGATATGAACCTACCTTTAAGCACAACTACAGTGCCCTTCCATTCCCGAATTGCTTCTCCAAGGAAATGGAATCTAACAATCTTTATCCAGCACTCACAATTTGCATAACATGATGCTAGCAAATTCATGCCCATAATTACATCAAAATCATTCATCTTCAACTTTATCAAGTCTCTAAAGGTTTGTTAGTCAACAATTTCCACCGTACAACCTCGATAAATGCTCCTAGTGATAATAGATTCACCAATAGGTGTACACATAGAAAATGGTCGCCGGAGCAATTTTGGTACTATACAAAATTTCCCTTCTACTAGCGGAGTAACATAGGACAGAGTGGAGCCTGGATCTATCAAAGCATATACAAATGGGAACAAATATTTAGTGTACCTGTCACAACAACTAGCGATGACTTAAAGTCCTATCGCCCTGCTAGTGCATAAGTACGATTCTGACCCCTACCATAAATGGATGCTCCCATTCAGCCTGCACCTTTGCCCGCTGAAGTTTGGGGCCCTCGCCCTATAGAAGGTGTTGGCAAACGTGACCCTGCTGATGATCTAGTCTGCTGGCCCCTATTACCCTGATCTCTAGTCGGGCAGTCCCTAATCATGTGACCCTCCTGTCTACAAGAATAGCAAACTGTGGAACCATATTTGCATCTCCTGAAATGCCTCCTACCACATGTGGCACAATGCGGCGGGGCTAGCCTCGTTTGGTCAGAGCTTCTCTGCTGCGAGCTTGATGCTCGTGAACTCTCACTTGGACCAGACTACGAGCAACGATCCGACCAGCTACCTTGCTGCTGCTAGGTTAAAGGCCTAGGTGGCCTACCTAAAAATCAAGGTATGTGTCCACCCTTGGACTCTGCATGTAAATCAGCTGGTTTGGCCCTTCTGTGCTGCCTTATATACCCTCTCAGCTATACGTTGTCACTGTCTAACCTCTACTATATTCTGGGCAAAGGCCTGAATCCATGATATATCCATGTCCTCTCACAGCACAGTTGTAGTACAAGATTAAACATACTCTAGATCAAGCCCTGCTATGAATCGGTGTACCCTGGCTGGCATAGTGGCGACAAAGGTTGGTGCATATCTGCCTAAGGAGTCAAATCTTAGTGCATACTCTCGGACACTCATCCTACCCTACTCCAGATGTAAGAATTGTTCTACTCTGGCTTGTCGGATCTCTCAAGGCAAGTAATGACTATGAAGGCCTCATAAAAACTGGGCCAAGTAGGTGGAGGTGCATCCCCACCTCTAGACCTCTCCAAACTCTCGTACCCAAAACTACTATATCTCACAGTCGAACACCGCTAGCTCAACTGACTCTGTGGATGAAGCATGCATAACCCTAAATATCCTCTGCAACTGATCTAAAAAGTGCTAAGGGTCCTCCCTATGGTCTATCCCCATAAACTACAGAGGACTCAAGGTAAGAAACTCATGAACCCTTGAACTTCTAGGTCCCTTAATGGGCCCGAAAACAACTGGTTCCATTGGCTGACGCTGAGCAACCATCATTTGGGACAACATATATACTGTACTCCTGACATCCTAGCTTGAGGGTGTAGAAAGTATTGGAAGTGTTGATGGAACGTCTGTAGCCCTGGGAGTTTCCTGGTGTAGTGGGCAATTGTTGGGGAGATTGAGAAGATGTCTCCCTTTCGGTCCCAGTTTGGCTGTCTCCAACTATAGTACCCTAATAGTACCCTCTCCTTCCATTATATCCAGCTCTCGGTCGGCTGCAGTCTGTCTTGCATCAGGCATCTCTATGGACAGACATAATAATATGAACTTAGGGACTTCACCCTATACAACTCAGCTCTACAACACAATTTGAGCAGAAAAAGGGTAACCATACTATCATTCCTCATAGCTTCCTTCTTATAAAAGTGGTGCACAACACATTTATAAACAAGACTCTACTAGACATGGCTTATAGACTCCCTAGGAAATGACATTACTCTGATACCAAGTTTGTCACACCCCACCTTGGGAGACATAACTGGTACCTAATGCCATACTGGACCCTGAGCTAACCTAGCTGGACATTTACACCTTTTGTGTACACTAGTAGCACATAATCAAGAAAAAAATCAAGTAAATCTTGGCTTAAAGAAGTCTTTGGCCGATAAGGCCGCCATATAAATACCTACACAGATATTCAGTTGACCCAACAGTTCATAATAATAATAACATCCTATGTAGGTCGACAAGACCATCATATTGTCTAAATCAAATAGAGCAAAAGGTAGACATATATACAAGGGACATTAAGGCCGCCAAACTGCTCAGTCAAAATAACAAAATCTAGCATAGACAACAATGTACTTATATATAATTCCACATCTGCAAGCCTCTAAGGAGTAAATACATGGACGGGACAGGACCCCGACCTACCCAAAAAGAACTATACAGTAAAAGACTGGTAAACCTCTAAAGTATGGAAACTCCAAAAGAGAGGAGTTGACCAATGTGTTGAGCCTGAACTGCTGCTGAGCAGGTCCTTGAACCAATCTGTCAAAACCTGCAGGCAAGAGTGCAGCGACCCCAGGCTCAAGCGTCAGTACAATAATGCGCCGGGTATGTAAGGCAATAACAATAAGCTGGAACTAAACTGATAGTAAGAATGAAATGTAAAAAGCAAAGAGAATAACAAAATAACCTTAAAGATCTATTTAATTTATATAGGAACTAAGTAGGAAAAAGTCAAAGAAGAACCTAACCTGGCCCCCATTAGCCTGGAAAGTATAAATAATAAGCAATAACCTACCTGAGCCCCCATAAGCCCTGGCAGGTAAAACTCAATCTACATATCCCTATTCATAACACTGTAGCCCTTTAAGAAAGCTGTAACTGTATCTTGAGCACACTTGGCTCCTGTGTCTGCCTTCTAGGCTGCTGTAGCTGTATCTGAGCCTTCTAGGCTCCTGTAACTGCATCTGAGCCTTTTAGGCTCCTTTAACTGCATCTGAGCCTTCTGGGCTCCTATAACTACACCCCGAGAACATATGTATCTATTGAGGGCCAATGATGACAACATAAGCATAAAGGAAGTCTATGAGTAAGTAAACATAAATGTGGCTCTGTGGGCTTCGATATGGTTCTTCTAGACATTTTATAGCTCTTATAAGAAAAGTATAGCCCAATAGGCAAGGTATCCTTGTCAATAGAATTTTTAGGAAATATTTCAGTGGACATCTATATGTATATTGATCAAATACTTAGCCCCAAATACTAACAGCTGACGAGATAGTCAATACAGGCATCAAACAATTTTCCAATTTATCAACAAGTAAGGTGGCATTCTAAGAGACCTACACAACCATTTGTATGCCGTATCAAAGTATAAATTCTATAATAAATAGGTGGAACACCTAGAATCTCAACAGAACAACTCAATAGGCAGCCACGATGCCATTTACCCAAAGGCAAAACTACAATTCTACTTATTTCGCTCTATAGGCGTCAAGATACGCCAAAGGCCTGTAGGCTAGCTATATAGTTATAGGCATTGCAATCACATATCTTCTATTCCAAACTAATTGTTATGATGCCAATATCAACTTGAAATTATAAGAACCTAATCACAAAGCCCTTATGGCATCGGCAAAACAACAAACTATCAATAGCGAACTAAGCGACAACGATTTAGACAAGAAGATTTTCATGTCGCTTTTAACGGGAAGCAGCAGCTAATCAAGAAAAATCCTGACAAGTGAATCTCACATATACACAATATAATTCCAGTAGCCAAATTAATCAACAATTATTATGGATTCAAGTACTATGGTGAATAAGAACAAGTCGTATCAACTAAATGGCGAAGTAAACTTGCCAAAAAAGGTCTCACCTTAACATACCTTGTAAGAGATTTGATAGCTCAACTATTCTCAACCAATACTTGAATTATATACTGAAGAACAATAATCACCACCTTATACAACACCAAAGCAACCTAAAACAGTCCACAACACAACAAACAGAAATAATTTCCAACATTGGTAGCCGTTTCGATATATGGCGTATAACCTTTGAATTAATGATGGAGGGAGGGTTAGGTACCCTTAAATTACAATATAAAATAGAAAATAAGTCATAAAAATCCTTCTCAATAATCTTCCCCTTCGAATAACTCACATACAAAGCCGAAATCAATGAAACAAAGGTGTGTTAGTTGTTCTTCACGATAGCCCCAACTACTACCTTGATTTTGGGAGAGTTTGGATGGTGGAATCAGGTATAGTGAACCTTGTAACCCTAGGGAAACCATGGAATAGATGAGATGAAGATTTTGGAACTGTTTGGAATGAAAAAAATCACATCCAAGTAGTGATGATATAATCCCGCTGACGTGGGGCCCACCTCCATGTGCCTGCTTGCATAGTCTCACGAAAATGTGAATATCTCTCTGTTTTGAAGTCATATTGGTGAACCATTTTATGCATTGGAAACTAAACTTATAGACTTCAATTTTATGGTTAGTACGCCTGCTAATTCTTTACATATTGGGAGAAAAGCTCCGTATATTGACCCAAATTTCAAAGGATTTCTAAAAGTAACTTGCAATAGCTTTTGCCGATTTTCGTTTTACAACTTCCTCGACTTCAAACCTTAATGTAATATCATTGAATAATATGAATACCTCATAACACATCCTTATTTTGGTACTAAGAAGTCTTGGCCATAGCTCGAAAGTACGAGTTTATCGCTTAAATTATACGGGCGTTACAAGTTCTTCAGCTTCCAAAGCCGGCCCTGCGATGAGATTTGTAGCAAAAGATATAGAGACTCATGGGATTACTTGGTTCAAAACTCAAAAAGAATCCAAGTATACACTTGAGAATTAGATTGATGAGGGTCGTTTGGTAGTTGAGTTCCCAGCCATTTCGGACAAGATACGTGAGTTGGGAGCTAGTTATATCTTCAATGAGTCGGAGAGGTGCAATCTCACTTTGGTGAGGGAGTTGTATGCAAATTGGGATACTTCTTTCAAAGATAGCACTAAGGTAAAGATCATATGTCAGGTGGTGTGATTCATATCTAAAAGATTTAATGCCTTCCTAGAGACACCTTCGGTAGACCCTTTGGAGTATTTCATCTTGTTGGAGAAGCCTCCATACAGATACATTTGTCACACTTTATGTGGTGAGCACTCATCCGCTCGTTGGGAGAGGGATCATAATGGCACTCATTCCACATTGGCGTTTGCTTATTTGAATAGGGAGGCAAAGGTGTGGGTGAAGTTGGTTTGTGTTGTCTTTCTCCCTGGGACACATATGACAGAAATGACTCAAGAATGGATTGTCTTGGTATACATGTTGATGATGGGAATACCGGTCAACTTTGGTGTTATGATTTGTAACAATATGATATCATGAGATAATTGTCAATGGAAATATTTTCACGACAGTCTCTTGACCATGTTCTTGAGAGAGGCGGGTATTAAGGAGGAGAATGCAGACCTTGTCTTACCTTTGGCAGGACACCTGTCTGGAAAGATGATAGACATCACAAAGGTGAAGGAGACTGTCCCTTCCACAGGCCCTCTTCTTACTATAGCTGATCGCCAAGCCCAAGATGACAGTTGGCAGGGTTGTATATTTTGGATGCTAGAATTATTGTTGAAGTTAGGAGGTCAACCCACCACTATAAAGGATATGACAGTTTTAGAAGCACGGTACCCGCTCACGAATAGTGCTATGTTAATGTGCCGAGTGAGCCCATCTTTTGAGGATCCACTGGATGATGATGAGGCCACAGTCCTTACTGATGGTGTTGATGTCTTAGATATGGGTAGGAGGATGATGCTGCTATGGGCACCATGCAGGTTGATGGCGAAGATGATGATGAGGATGAGTACAATCTCGAGGATGATAATTAGCGACCCAGGAAGTTCCTTTTCTCTCCCTTTGTGATGTGATTGTGTATGCACTGAGGACAATGCACCTTTTTAAGTGTGGGGTGGAGGAAAGATATATTCCTATTTTTCTTTGATTGTTATATTTGTAGTAGGTCGTAGTATTATCATGTCATTCCTCGTAGTAGTAGCTTGATGATTCGTAGGTCATGGGTTGTAATAGCTAGTATGGTGATGTGACTTGGATGCTTGAGATATTTTGACTTGTTGTTCATCTTGACTATGTTACGTTTGGTTGCTTTGTCTTGGAGTCAATTTTTTTGTTTTGTTTGAGTCTTTTTAGTCATAGAGTAATGATGTTTCACTATGATAGATGGATGACGACCTTCTTAAGGGAAGTTTCATCATATTTTTTTATTTTTTAAAATTGAGTCATAGGTCATCCACTTGTATGCTTGTTGATATTCTGCTTAGCTGCTATGCTGGAGTAAATAGAGTGGTCATCTTGATTGGATGAGTGAGGATTCATGAAAGACGCACATATCTATTTATTTGACTCAACATATCCTTAGGGGTAATATTGAATAAACTTGTCATTCAATATGATTGTGTGAATGTGCAGCTGTAGAAACTGATTAGATTCTTGTTGTCATGAGAGGTAAGCTGAATTGCTTTGTATGTATATATTGTAGCATCTAGACTTGCCTTAATGTATGTAGGATAACTAGTTAATAGGGAGTTGAGATATGATCAAGGCATTTCTTTGAAGAAACCATTTTTTTCCTATAGTTGTTTTACCTTCCTAATCATTTTCCCTAGTTACCCCAGTTGAGCCTAAAAGCCTTATTCTTTCTTAGCCTCAATAATAGCTTAATCCCTCTTTTTGTGAGACATCAGACTTATTGATCCAAAGTAGTCTGAGGCACTTTGAGACTTGAAAGTAAAGGTCCACCAAAGTATAATGTTAAGGAAAAAAGAAAAATGTTATGGTAAGAAAAGAAAAGTGAGAGAAGCGGTGCCCACAAAAATTGTGTTGTTTAATTGTTGCTGGGGATTTAAAAAAGAGAGCTTTAATTGCAAAACTTTTAGTGATTCTATGAGTAGAAAACTAGCAGTGAAGTAATGAAAAAATAGGGAATGAAAAGAAAAGATAGGGTGAGTAGATGAAAGGTGAACAAGCAAGGAAAAATGTGGTGGACAAAAAATGTGAAATATGTCTTAAAAGTGCTTAGGGTGGTAGTCACTATAAAATGAAATATCCATCCTACCTGTCCCTTAGTCGACATTACAACCAAGAAAAGTCCTCGTGATCTCAATCTCTTGAAGAAATTAGGTAGTCTTAACGTACATGAAGAGAAAGCCTATGGTATGAGTACATATGTGCATTACATCACTTGTGAGTGTGAGTGTGAGTGTGCCTTACTTATTACGTTCCAGGTCTTTACATTGATGAATTTGAGAGAGGAACATCACTAAAAGTGAGAGGCACAAGAGGTATAATTCGGTGTACTACTTGTTGCATGTGTCACACTTAATCATGTTAGCCCTTTGTTCTGAAAAGATGAGTCATTTATAGAGGTTTTGTTTTCTTGATTGTGAAATTCTTTTATGTGCCTTGTGAGAATAATTGTATGATGATAAACCACTCTATGAGTGATCCATTCTAGTTGGTTGAGTATGAGTTGATAGAGGTGTCAAGTGTGATGGTGAAACATGAGTTTCGGTGTGTTTTAAGGATTTTTCGAGGATGAATAATGATTTAAGTGTGGGGTGGTGATGTTGGGCATATTTTTATGCGTATTTGACATGATTTTAACCATATTTGATCATATTTTGAGTTCATAATCCTTAATTTATGCTTAAATTCTTGTATGTTTGTATTTTATGCGCTAACAAATGATTTGAGTTGATTTGAGCAGGAAACTAAGAAAAATGGGCTCAAAATGATGCAAGAAATAAAGATTTAAGGAGCTAATAGGTTTGGTGCTATGGCTAGCGCCCCGCACCAAGTCCCAAACTTTAGAGAACAAAAACGTCAGTCTGGCGTGCCAGCCCTCAAACTTCAAAGAAAGTGCACTTCACAAACTTGGCGAGATGAGTGGCGCCCCGCGCCAGAGGTGTCCAGACTTGGAGAAATTTGATGAACACCTTGGCGAGATAGAGGGCCAAGTCTTGTAGGGCAGAAGCATCATTTGAAGGCTCATCTATAAATAGAGGCCTTAGGTCTTTTGTTAAGAAGTTTTGGACTTTTTGGAGCAGTCTTTATTCATTTTTACATTCTGAAGTTCGTTTATGAAATCTTGTATGCCATTTGAACGGAAGAAAAAGTTCTAAAACTAGGTTTTCTCTTCTTTACTTCGTATTTTCATATGATGATTGTTCGCTCCCGCATTAAGCGCGTCCGCAAGTGTACGGGTCGTGCAAGTAATATGGTGACTCTTTTTAAGAACCAGAATGTCGAACCCACAGGGACTGGACCCATTCCTCTAATTATCCATTTCTAGTGTGATCTTAAATACCTAAAATGTTGGTTATAGACATTTTCGATGGAGATTTAATTAAGTCTAGTTTTGGTCAACGAAATATTCTGA